>JAJOOS010001854.1:0-31262 GCA_029582725.1 Solanum chiquidenum
ATAATCTACTATATATTTTCTTATCCGCATAATTTTCCCTAACTAGTATGGTTGTCATTCACACAAATACCTTTTTTTGAGTGGTCTATACATGGTCGACTTAATTAACGATCTATATGTAACATCACGTATCCTAAATAGACCAAACCAACAGATTTTCCAGAAGTTGCAGGTGCAACCCACGGTTGCCACCCATGGTTGCTACCCACGGACCGTCCTGGTGGTCTGTGGTTCACCACCTGCAACCTCCTCCCAGAAAAGGTCCAAAAATTATTCTAAGGCACGACCCACGGCCGAAGGTCAGACCACGGACCTTGGTCCAGGTCCATGGATCAAGGCCCCAGAACTTAGTCCCAAACCCCATCGACGGTTGACCAGCACAGACCGTTGGTCCATCCATGGTCCGTCGGTCAATTCCGTCGGTGGCCCCGACAGTTTTTAAGTCACGAGTCGCTTGGTCTTTTTCCTATGTGTTGGACCCCTAAACTACGTCGTTTAACTCCTAAACTACGTCGTTTTGGTTGGTTTTAGCCTAGTAAACTAATTAGGACCTAACCTAATCAATTATTCATCAAAAATTCATCAAACTTAGAGCAAAATAAAGGAGAAAGTCGAGCATCCCTAATTCAAGAACGCAACTAGTTCTCATCCGTTCCATACCCAAAACCGAGAGATTTTTCCGTGGAATTCGTCACCAGGTATGTGGGATTTCACTAGTGGGTTCCTTTCACCCATTAGGTCCCTAGAATTCAGTCAAATTCTTGATTCCCTTCATATTATCTAGACCTAGGGTTTCTAGAATTTCAGCATATTATTATGAATTAGTTACTTTAATGTTCCTAATCAAATTATCATGATATTAGTATTGTTTTGCGTAGGTTCTTTGGTAAATTCAGAACCCTAGCTATATAGTTCTTTTAGTTCATGAATTACACATGCTAGGTTAGTTATCTTAGTTATACATGCCTCATATTTGAATGTTTCATTATTAGTACATTAATGTTGCAATTTCAGTTAGCATGTCAGTATTTTGAGCTATTCAGTATTACAGAAATTCAGTCATAAATTGTTAATTACATAATCAATTGGGAGTAGCTTAATACCGAGTGGACTAGGGACAATCACTCTCAAGTCCCAGAACTACGTGCCCCGTAG
This sequence comes from Solanum chiquidenum, assembly GCA_029582725.1. Classification (NCBI taxonomy): domain Eukaryota; kingdom Viridiplantae; phylum Streptophyta; class Magnoliopsida; order Solanales; family Solanaceae; genus Solanum; species Solanum chiquidenum. The sequence goes on from JAJOOS010001854.1 coordinate 1,156, forward strand.
GTTGTAAATCCCCTCTATGAACATCAATTTAGTGATCACGTCAGTCATGCCTCTATACCTCTGGCAGGGTATATTGGGTCCTTTCGATGGGGCATATACATCGGACTCCATATTTAGCTCATGTGGTTTTATGTCGGTTATTAGTAGCTTTCTTATAGTCAGACTCTATTGCATTGATAATGTTATCAGTTACAGTCAGATTTCAGTCTCAGCATGTTATAAACTTAGTCATTGCCTTCCATTAGTTCATGTTCAGTATTTTCAGTATAGCATCATGCTTATCTTATCTCATTGCTCAGTTACCTGCTTTGTTCAGTTATGTTTATTGTTCAGTTTTATTCTATCTTGCATGCTCAGTACCTTTCAAGTATTGACGCATACTCTGCGTTATATCTTCTCATGATGTAGGTTCAGGTCCTCAGCTTCCAGATCATGCATAGATCGGTTCCCGATCTTCAGCTCAACAGTATCAGTGGTGAGTCCTCATTCTCCGAGGACGACAGACATATTTCTTTCCTATTTTTAGTCTTTAGTTTCAGTTTTGCTAGATTTAGCAGGGGCATGTCCCAGCACTTCTAATCAGTTAGAGGCTTATTTTCAGGCATAGTTAGATTCAACTTTAGCATATGATTTTGACCTTTCAGTTGTTGTTAAACTCTCAGTTTTTATATATTCAAATAGTTTATGGGTATTCCCCATCATTTCAGTTTATCTTATGATTTAGCTTTCGCACAGTATTTCCATACTTCAGTTTATTTAGTATGCTTATGACATGCCAGTAAGGTTAGCTTGGGGTCACTCGTGATCCTAGGTCCCGTGTCCACGTCCTGGGAGTAGCTTCGGGGCGTGACACTATAGTTATAATTTACTTAATTACGATTCACAACTACATGTTAGAAGAAGAAAAGAAGCGAGCAAGACTGGAGTGGGAGGAGAGAGACGAGAGATCTAGGAGAGAGAGGAGAAAGGTGAGAGAGATACAATCTATTTGTATATCTGATTGATTAATGCATCATGAATACAATTGATTTGTATCAATGAGTACAATTGTATCAAAAAACCAACTACATGTTAGACAGAGGAGAAAAGTGAACAAAATTGGGAGAGGGAGGAGAGAGGTGAGCGAGATTTGGGAGAGAAGGGAAATAAATGAGAGAGATACCATTGATATGTATATTTGATCGATAATTGTATCACATATACAATTAACACAAGTGATTTGTAAGAATGAATACAATCGTATCGGGTTCAAGTGTATTAATGAATATAATTTTAATCAACGAATATAATTATATCAATATGGTATTTCATAAAATTGTGTGTATTCATGTGTATTTCTATTCAGATGTTGTCTTGTGTATTTGTACTTATGTGTTACCATGTGTGTTTGTATTTGTTGCCTTGTGCATTGTATTCATGTATGTATATGTTGTCATTTGTTGCCTTGAAAAAGTTATCATTTGTATTTGTATCACTGAAATATAACATTTGCATTTTGAATCATAAAACATGATATGTATCATTGAAATATATCATTGTATTTGATATTACTGAAAATGATTTGTTTAGTTGTCAATTACCATTTATATTTGTATTACTGACTGTTATTATTTGTATTTGTATCATTTATTGTTACCATTTGTATTGTAGAGAGAGAGGATGAGGCAAACGAGAGAGGAAAAAGAGAGGAGAGAGAGGGGCGAGAGAGAGGGGAGAACATGCTATAAAATTCTAATTATAGCTATAAATTGTAATTTTCTTAAACTACCATTGTGTCAAATAAATACATATCACATGTTTGTCTTAACTATGTAATTTTTCCAACAAAAAAAACTAAGGGAAAACTAAGCATATGACCCATAAAAGCAAACTAATTATAGACCTATACCCCTTACATTTATGTCTCCTAACTAATTACAATGAATACCCATTTCTTTATAGCTTTAGTTATTTAGCTCATTTTTAATTCTATTGCTTTTTATTTCTCTACTTTTCTTTTTTCTTTTTATGTTTCTTTGTTTATTTAAATTGTTTAATTTATTCTTTATTTCATTTACACCATAATCTGAATTATATTCAATATTTATTCCATATACTTTTTTTCTCATTTCTCATTTATTTCTACATTGGTTTATTTTTTCTTTATTTCTTTCACAATCATATGATGAAACATGTCGGTGTGAACTTTTATTTTGTGCGCAAGCATGTTGAAAAGAATGGGATTTGTGTTATTCATGATGATGATCAACTTAATGACACCTTCATAAGAGCTCTAATCAAACCAGCATTTGATCATAATTTTTTCAAGTTAGACTTAGTGACACATCGTCTAAAACATCATTTATGTTTATCTTAAACTATGTCATTTATGTTTATTTCTTATTTCTACCTTTTAATTAGCATAAATTATTATTTGATATAAATATTTTAAGAGTTGGATTTTAGTTAGGATAGTCTATTATATTTTGATTTACACACTCCTAATAATTAATATAATGAGTCTTTTTAAAAATAATGTGTATTAAGTTCACTAAGACTTTTAATAAATGTAGTTTCATCTTTTCTTCAATTGTTTATAAGTATGCCACATTCTTCAATTGTTTATAAGTATGCCACATTCTTCAATTGTTTATAAGTATGCCACATAAATTAAGATTGAAAGCTCATATAAATCAAAATTGTTATTTCTCCTTAAAAATATTAGTAAACAAAAAAAATAGTGATTATTCCTTTACTTTAGGAGGAGAATGAGGAAGGGGAAGATGACTCATAGTAACAACTATTATTACATAAAAATTCTTTACTTTCTCCTTTATTTTCTTTGAGAATTTTCCCTTCTCTTCTCCTAAAAAGTATCAATCATCTTTTCTATTTTTTTTCTCAGTTCTCTCTAATTCTTTTTTGACATGTCTTCTCTTTCTTCAAATCTCTCTTTACTAGACTATACAAAAGAATAATATGAAATATATGAGTTTTACATTGTCATTTTGTTCATTGTTTAGATAGAATTAGGTTATACTAAAATACTAGGGTTTGTAATTGATTCCGCATGCAATTGCATGCATTTTTTTCATTTGATAATTTAGTATGACTTTCGATAGAAAATGATTATTCTTGGAGAGTGATAAGGATCTATACGATGTGATTTTACCTAGCTAGGGTTAATCCTTCAAGGATTCTTCAAAAATGCTTTCATCACAATTTGAGGAATCTCCACCTTCCTTCTCCTTCTCCTCCTCGTCCCCACCGTCACACGATAACTCTTCATCCAATAATTCAAATTCTAAATCATCTTTATATAACAAGGATTCATCACCTAATCCGGTATCTGGAGATAGTTACAACTATTCTTCTAATGATAACAACGACAACAATAATAGTATTAAATTACATACTTCATCTAAATTGTCGGATTCAGGATCACAATCCCCTCCACCCCCACCACCTCCACCTCCACCCCCACCGCCGCCTCCTCCACCCCCTCCCGGCTCTCATTCACTTACCCCTCATGGACATAAGTCACCACCTCTACCAAAAAATGATAGAGACTCATCCAACAATAATAATCATAAACCTCTTTTTATAGGAATTGGTGTTGCTGTTGGATTATTATTACTTCTTATGCTAGTTTTCCTCATATCTTTGTGTAAAAAGAAAAGAAGAAGGAGACCACATGATCAAATGGGCTTATACATGGACAATTCTTATAGACCCAAGAGTATAAATCTATTCTTTTATCATCTTTTAATTAATTAACTATCTTGTATTTTTTATTAATTATCTTGTAGATATTAATATGTTTTTTTTTCTGAGATCATATTGTTGCTATATAAATTCATGATAGAAAATATGCAAACAATATATATCTCTTCTTATTTTTATCATTTCCTTGTATTGATCACAATTTGAAATATATTTATAGTGTTTGAATTTGAGTATATCATAAGTTCTTTAATTATCATAAGTCCAACTTATTACCCCAATTATGTGCTAAGTGTTTGGTTTTGCATACACTAACAACATTTAAAAGATATTCACGAATAAAACTATTCATAATAAGTGAAGTTAGTGACTTAAAATAAAGTATATGACTTTCTATAAAATGTTAAATTGCACTTGATAATATATAGAAATATCTAATCTCTTGTTGTTTGCTTTCTTGCTTAATTATTGTGATTTCCCCTTTCAATAGATGTTTCATATATTTGAACAGGAAATGATTCTAATGACAACTACAGTGTCCGATCTACCGAACATGTTGTTAAGATACCCCCTCCAACTACTAGTGGTGGAGTTAGCTCAGAATATAATTGGCCATTAGCACCACCACCGCCACCACCATCAATGATCAACACTTTCTCAAGCACTCAACAACAACAACAAACTCTTAATGTGCCACCTCCTTCAACGCCATCAAATATATCTTCTGGTTTTATTAACCAAAGAAATTATACTTATGATGACTTGGCAACTGCGACGGGAGGATTTTCCAAGACCAATCTTCTTGGACAAGGTGGATTTGGATATGTACATAAAGGAATTTTACCTAATGGTAAAGAGATCGCGGTAAAAAGTTTGAAATCAAATAGTGGACAAGGAGAAAGGGAATTTCAAACTGAAGTTGAAACTATAAGCCGTGTAAATCATCGACATCTTGTGTCTTTAGTTGGTTATTGTATTGCTGGATCTCAAAGGATGCTTGTCTATGAGTTTATTCCTAACGACACTCTTGAATATCACCTTCATGGTATGCTAAATATTGTAACATAGTTATAAGTTCTTTTTAAAAAAATATGTGTCTCATTTTACATATACAATAATTGTAGGATCTGGAAACCCAGTTATGAATTTCCCAACGAGGCTTAAAATTGCAACAGGAACAGCTAAAGGGTTTGCTTATATTCATGAAGATTGTAAGTCAATTATATTATTATTATTGTTATTCTCCCCTTGGATAATATATATAATTTTCCTTTTAAGGCTAATTGGTCTTATATAAATTTTAGGTCACCCTCGTATTATTCACAGAGACATTAAAGGTGCAAATATCCTATTGGACAACAACTTTGAAGCCAAGGTATATATATAGGATTATCTTATTTTACACCATAATTTAAAGTTATAATACGGTAATATAAATTCTAAACAAAAATTATGTATCGTCAGGTGGCTGATTTTGGGTTAGCTAAACTTGCAGCCGATAACTTTACTCATGTGTCTACTCGTATCATGGGAACTTTCGGGTAAACAATCTAAAATTTAACTTGACCCTAACAAGTTTCAACCTGAGGATAATTCTGAATTACAGTCAATTTGAAATGTTATTTTTTTTCAGGTATTTGGCACCAGAGTATGCTTCGACGGGGAAGTTAACAGAAAAATCTGATGTATATTCTTACGGTGTTATGCTTCTGGAACTTATAACGGGACATCGTCCTACTGATGTCAACAGCGACGGTGATAACTTAGTTGATTGGGTACGTAGATTTTCAATGTTACGTTATAATTTTGGGAAAAAAAATGTACATTAACTTTTAAATTGGTACATTCAGGCTAGGCCAATTCTAAATCGTGCAATAGAAGGTGGAAATTATGATGAATTAATAGATCCACGTTTGGAAGGAAAATTTGATAAACAACAAATGTTATGCATGGTAATTTGTGCTGCTGCATCCATCAGACATTCTTCAAAAAGACGACCAAAAATGAGTCAAGTTAGTTTCTTTTTTATTACTCTAGTACTAGTACTATTTTTTATGCTCAAATCACCATAGAAAAGATTGGTTGATTGATATATTGGTATATAATTTGCAGATTGTACGTACTTTAGAAGGTGATGTTGCTTTATTGAATGATTTAAATAAAGGTTCAACGCCAGGAATATCTGGATCAGGAGAAAGTTCAGAATGTGATGAAGCTGGTTCATCATATGGCAATATTAAAAAGTTCAAAAAATCTGAAATATCAAGTGAAGAATACACAAGTAGTGAACATGGATCAACTGGTGAGTTTGTCCAGTCCAAAGCTCAATCTTAAGCAATAAATTGTAGACACAACACCTTTATACTAGACTTAAAATGATGATTTAGGTAATCAAAATTGAAAAGTAGTTTTTTTTCTTTCTCTTTTTGTATATATACTCCTATCATGAAACATAGATTAGACCGACAGTGGTAAATGTATCTGTTCATCAGATGCGGCATGAGTACACAGAAATTTTCTGGTTAAGTTCATGTATAAGTTGAGTTATTTGTTTTTTTGGAATTAAATACAACAATAGTGCACATATATTGTCAATTAATGTTGTTATGTTTCTTGATTCTTGTTATTTAACGTACTGTTTTGTAGGTAAGTTTTAGCTAGAAGAGAAATAAGTCAACAGAAACTGAACATGCTCTCATTAAACAATGGCAGCGGATATTTATGTTACAGAGATTGCTTCCCCTTGTCAAATACAATACAAGACTATAGCTTATGTTTTTTTTTGCTAAGAAATGGTGTTAAATTATCTAAACAACGCTGGACCACTTCACTATTTAAAACATTTAAAAGGAATATCTGCCAAGAAAATTGATACCTTACAAAAATCAAGCTCTTCATACAAAAAAAAAGGCAGACGTGTGACAACAGAAAAAGATCACAGAGTCTCATTTTGGAAAAAATAGCCAACATGGGATGTGGACAAAAGGCAAAAGATACAATGATCAGAACATAACTTACACTCAAGAAAGAAAATAATCAACCACCCTTTAAACTCTTCTAGAAAAATCAAATTGGTATATAATAAGAAAAAGCATATGCAATTGAAGGTGGAAATTGTCACCGGTTAACCTCCTGAATGGGAGACGGGTGTAGTCACAAATTGGCCATTCTTATATACATGAGAAAACTGCTGTGGCAAAGCATGCTCCCCCTGCAATAATTGTCCATACGTTAAACTAGTTCGAACTTGTACCCCAAAAAAAGGAACTAGTTTAGATCGAAACAGGAAATACAGAGATTTAAGGCCGCCAGAAATACAGAAATAGTGCTTGAAACACTAACAGAAACTCAGATTATGAGCTGATACAGCTCCTTTTCTGTTCTGCCACGTAGCAAAACACTAAGGTGACATCTGTCAATGACCTCACTTTCACATAAAGAGGTTCCACCTTGCAAGTTGGTGTTCGTGAAACTGAGAAAAAAATTTAAGCTTACAAAGAAAATTTCAAGTTGAATTGTGGTTGAAGTTTTTCAAATCTACTTCTACTCACTGATATTCTACTTTCATAAACCTTATTTGTTTCAAAGAACTACCAATATCCATGCACAATTTCAACCTAAAGAAACTTTTCGCCAACTTCTGATTCAATTCTTTTTCTGACCTCAACTTCAAATATATGTCCAAAACTTGCACAAGTTATCTGCATGTAAACACTCGAAAGGTACATTTCAACTAAGAACTTATCACCCACAATGTTTTTAGAGGTCATTAGCTTCTAAGTTCATCCCATCTGAGCTTGATGCTTATTAGTTAGCACCATGAATAGATAATTAAGAAAAAGAAAAGGAAGAACATACCCAATCACTATCAGCCCCTGCACCAGGAACCAAAACATTAATTTCACTTGACTTGGCTGTTGTAATGGAAGTCTCCAAAGAATCTTTGCTCAAGTATAATTGGCATCCGGTTGTATTATCAACTGAAATAGTCGGTGCTGAACCCTAAAGTGCCCACACAAGGGACCAAATAAAATTATGAGGTTATTATACATAAAACAGAAATTCCAATAAAAACATTACCAAACCTCTGAGGAAGCATTATTTGGATACCTGACATTGAACCTCCACACCATTACAGTTGACAACCTCACAAGCTGCCACAACATCCTGTCCATGAAATTTATAAATCAAATTAAGCACTTTGGTATAGGACATAATAGCCTCCAATACTTAAACAACCCTCCTTTTGAAATCAATCACTGACCGAGAATACAACTCCCATTTTAGTACACTTATCAATTGTTATGTTGTTGACTTTCCCTGTGTGACATCAAATTAGATCATCTGCATGTTAGAACGCTGAAAACCAACACCATTCCAGTTTGTGCCACTACTTTATATTAGAAGGAAAATGAAGTTACCTTGGATCTGCAGGACTGAATCTTTGCACCCAAAAATATAGACAGATTGTTTTGCATCACAATCATCAATGACTAGATTCTTTCTTCCTATTTGATTCTCAACCACCCATCTTGGAGGAAACAAGACATCAAAGTCAGAAACATATTTGCCTAATCTCAAGCATAGATCAATTGAAAGAAGTATTTTTACTCACTTACGACCCATCTGAAGCTCCAGTTTTGGAGGTCCAGCTTTAGAGAAAGATGGTGAGCTAACGCGACGTTCCTTTTCTCCTGCACTAATGACACCGGTTCTATCTGCACGATTCTTTGTCTTCATATCATCTGTCACCTTTCTCAATCCTAGACCAAAACAAAAAAATCAACCCAAGGGTAAAACTGTCTTACATTAAAAAGGGAGGGAACATAACTGAGCATTACCACCAGTCACTGGCTTCCCCAAATTAATTTCATCAAAAACAGCTGACATCCCTTTCTTCGGGCGTGATGATGAAGCCTGGGGAGATTCAGAGCTGAATAGAGAAGATGGCGGCGGAGGAGGAGGCATGGGACGACTTGGTGTGGGAGCTTTTGGTGGTGCAGATACAGCAACTTTCCCTGTAGCACTCCACACAGGGCCCAATGGGTAGTGACTCTTAACGTAATCCCGCAAGCCAGGGAGATAAATCTCTTTCAAAGTTTTCGCCCATTCAACATGATTTGGGTCTTTGTTTCTGAACTCCACAAGGACCTATATATCATGAAATTTAATAGAAGTTAGAACAGTATGCCATTTTATATTGTGCACTATTATACCACCTTATTAATTATTGAGGGGAAAACAACATACATAAAGGCAACCAAACAACAGAGCATAAATTGGAGAAGAAAATTCGTAGCAAAAATCCTTTTCCATCAGGAACTGAATATGGACTCACAGTACTGTTTTGCTCTAGCTAAAAACAACTCAATTTATTGAGGAGGTTGTGTATTAGGGTAGAAGAGTAGTAGGGTAAGAGTGTTGTCTCACCTTGCAAGGTTTAGTGCCTGGTGTAGAACTAGTCATGCCCTTGTAGTTCTTGCCATATGTTGCTTATTGTATTTCGGTTATCACACTATTTTGCTATTATTATTGTTTCTCTCCAGTAGACTTCTCTTATTAACCATTATGCTTTCTCCACTGGTTTTTTTCTTCATTTATTTGGGATTGATGCACTTGAGCAGAGGATCTTCTAGAAACAGCCTCTCTACCTCCATACCTCCATAAGGTAGTGGTAAGGTCTATGTACACTCTACCCTCCCCAAACCCTATTTTGTGGGATTTCACTGGGCATGTTGTTGTTGTTGGTTCTCTTTTGGAGAACCAAAATTATGGGAACAAAGATAAAAAGTACATTTGTAAGTCTCCTAGGAGATGGTCTAGTGGTCGAGGTATTTGAGTAATAACCTAGAGCTTCCATGTTCAAATTTCAGTTATAACATTAGGGGTGAGCCTATCTGCTCTGACCTCGACAAGCAGGATTACTTTGGCAACTTATACTTGTGGACTGAACAGATTTAAAGGTGGATTAGCCGAGGTGTGCGCAAGTTGGGGCATGAACACCACTGACTAAGAAATTACATTTAATAACTACTTTCTTTGTTTTTTCAATCAACACCAACAATTACACACCTAGCCCAGATAGTTGGGATTATTCATTAATCAATAGCAAAGAAAGGAAACAGGAGAATGTCTTAAACAGTGTTTTTTTTCTCAACTTAAAAAGTGGATGTTACACTTGTTTGGGAACACATCCAGACTAAGTTGCTCGGACTCGGGTGCGGGTGATACGGGTGCGGATCTGGAGGTTGAATCCTTCATGATCTAAATTTTAAGATTCAGGGATATGGATACGGGGTGCGGGGTGCGGGGATTCGGCTAAAAATAATTAAAATATCTAAAAATAGAGTTATAAAACCTAAATTATGAGATATTATGTGGAGAACTTGAGAATCTTGGAAGGAGATTAAAGAAAAGGAGTGACATAGAAATTTCTATATAAAAGGTATTCCATTTTCTTCAATTTCACCTTAGCTTTTGTATTGATTATAGGTATCATTAAAATTGTCCAGACTTTCCCCATCGATTTTGGTCAAAGTACCCAAAATCCGTTGACCAAATCGGGCACGGATCCCACACCCACATCCACACCCATGTCGTGTCGACACAGGTGCGGCACCAAAAGTGAAGAGTCCGAGCAACTTAGCTTCCAGACACAATAAGCTACAAGTTCAACCTCTCTTGTCAATTCTTTATCCTTTCCACCACTCTCACCTCCGACCTTATTTTGGTGATTCTAACTTTGACTACCTTGTGTAGCCCCTCCAACAAATTGAGAATTTGGTATATGGAAGGCCTCAATTTACTTCTTCTTTTTTTATAGTGGGAAAGCCTCAAATTCTCTCCCAAAATTCTAAGATAAGATACCACCAATCCTTAGGAGCCTTTAGAGAACTCAAAATCTGAAGAATTCTCGTTGTCCATGGCTGCTATTGGGCCTTTTAACCTCCTTGGAGGTTGAGTTTCCATCCTCTTCCACTCTTTTAGATGCCCTCAGTCTTCACTTCAAATCGCGACAACTTTTACTTTAAGAGAGGTAAGATTACAAATTGAAACAAACTGTCATGATGATGTCTTTCTTCTTTCCTCTCTTTGATAACCAAGAAGTCTGTGTTTCCAACTCCAAAACTCGATGGATATTGGACCCATCACTCTACTGACATCTCCACTTAAATACCAGGCTAGATTCACGGGTTAAAGTCGGTCCTTGTAATATAGTCTACCATACATTCTGTACTAACTCTGCTGTTGAAAATCCTAGGTAAGATTGCTTGTTTCCAATCATCAATAAGAAAGAGAAACGGTGTACCAGAGAGGTCCCCAATCACCAGCTCCATTTCAAATGTGACCCAATTATGTTTGTGTTTTGGTTTTCAATGAGAAAAAACAAACATAGTTTCTATTACAAATCATCTCACAAGATTCCTCAAATGTTATATAAGCACACACTTCAAGTTTCATATAGTGCCAAATGAAGAATTACCGACTTACTCGCTAAAAAGGTTGTGATAAAGCTCATTTTTCTTTTGATTCAAAAAGTTTGGTAAGAAGGAAAATGTTCTGCATGTCCAGTTACTCTGAAGAAAATACATTCTGTTAAATAGGAAAAAGTATGACTCCATCACATCAGTGAATACATTCACTTACAAACACCCAACTCTACTCCATATCACTTGTTTCAATAACCACTTTTTTGATAACCGAGAATTCCCTAAGGACCAGCTGTACACAGTTGGAAACTTGGAAGATAATGGACCTGTCCATCTACCCTATCTCCACTATAAGACCAGATTTTTGTTTGTGGCAGGGTTTGAACTCATGTCATGCGCCTACTATTTAGTAATTGACAATAACCTTCAATAATAAAAATATATGAACACTATCTTTGTTCCCTATCCTACACCTTGTACTATTATCATATATCACAAAATGTTTACCCCAATTAAACACTAGAAACTGATATATAAAAACAATTTTGAAAGTTAAATATTTCCCATAAAATTTTGCCCCATTCCAAAAGCACCAAAAATAGCATTCACTTCTTCATAGTGCTTAAGAGGGCATATGGCAAGAAGGGTAAACAGTGCAAATGGATCTATGAACGAAATATAAGTAATTATGGTTCCTTTTCCACCTAAAGACTTTCTCAACCAAGAGAATAATCAGAAGAAAAAGTGAACAACTAGAGAAAGTCTACTTACCTTGTTATTGTAAAACTCAGCCATCTGCCAACTTTCTTCCACGTGTGCAATAGGCATACTCATACCTAGAGGAGACCAGCATCATCAAAAAGTGGACTGGTAAGTAACAAAGCGAAGAAGATAGAGAATATCCTACCACAATCTTTTCCAGTGTACGCGATCCATGCCAGGGCTGTTAGACTATCAACAGCAGCCTTCAAGTGGTTGAAGAAATCAGATCGCCGTCCTTCTGTCATTTTTGTACCTTTCACTATCACATCATTCAGAGGCTTAAGAAATTCAGCCAAACCAGACATGCTAGGTTTCTGCAGATGAAGACCAAACGTGAGCATTATATCAGCAGTGTAAGAAGCAGTATATTTCAAACATGGAACAGATTCTTGTGCTAATCAGAGTGCATCATCACAACACTTCCAGGTCCCTATTTCACTTTGTTTTCAATAAAATAAATAACACACTACTTAACAGATGGTCTCTTAACCAGTCTATAGCAGCAGTATGTGTCTCGCATTAAATAAAAGGAGATAAACTTGAAAGATTTGGCATAATTGCATTAGTAATTACACTTCATGCGCTTTGGACAATCTCTAAGTGATAAATTGAACACCTCTTTTGAAAAAAAATTGTAAGTCGGTCCAAAAACTTAGATAGTTCATGATAGTTTCAATTAGAAGAACTGCAAAAGCTACAAATAAGACTCCTTTTTTTGGATACAGAAGTTACCAGTAAAACTTATTGTGCTTCTGAGCTCTATCTTAATAATGCAGTTGAAACGAGACTTCTTATGCTCCAAATGAACCTTCTTTCAAGAGAAATTACAAATCCAATCCAAAGAGAAACCTCATAACTGTTTCAATCAGCAGAAACTCGGCAACAAGACCTTATCCAACTCTTGAGTACTAACACCTTGATGCACCTGGAACGAGTCTCCCTACCCTCCATGTTAGACTACTCATATACTGTAAGAATCACTCGCGCTTTTTCCACTCTCATGATGCACAAAGCACATGAAATACAACAACGAGAAAACAAAAAGGTACATGCTATATAAGTCCTCACATTTGTTCTACTTAATTGAATAGACAAACCGAAGAGAATATCACTTGCATTAGTTATCAAAACAAAAAAAGGTCACAATTCTTCAACTGTATAATAACACACTCAACTCGTATACCAGACAGTGACAGTAAATAAATCAACTGTAATTTTGTGTTAACCATCAGCATATCCCGAACTAGTTAGAATCAGATATAGTAATCCTTTCTATCCATTCCAAACTAATTAGAAGCTAACCTGAGTTTCCTTGATTTTGATAAGAAGTTCTCTCTGAGCTTCAAAAGCCTCCTCAACAATCTTAGTAACATCCAAAACCTGTCCACCAATCTTCTCTGCAGCAGTGCAAACTCTCCCGACGAACTGTGACCTCAGATCGTCAAAGGCAATAATGGATGGATCTAAAGCCACCGCAGTTTCTCCATCTCCAAGTGAAACTCCGCCGCCGACTGAAAGCGCCTCCAGCCTTGACACGGCGGACTCCAATCGCTGTATCAACTTCTCATCCATCAGCACGCGCGGTGAAAGCCTATGACCTCTTTTTTCTCTTTCTATCTCTAGAAATAAAATGAAGTTGGGATAGAGTAGATCTGGTGAGTATTTGTTGTTGTGTGGACTTGTGCAGAATGTTTGCGGAAAAGTTACTTTGAAACGCCGAAAGGGAAAACGAGAATTTCTTTTGAATATATGTGGAATATTGTTGCTCTCTAAAGTATGGGCAATTTGAGGGCCTACACGTGTCTAGAAGGTGGGAAATGATGAATTTCACTCTTCTCCACGTGGAAGTATTATTTTATTTTATTTTATTTTCAGATTCAAGCTAATAAAATAAAAATATCAATCAATTGAGTTATTAAAATGAAGAGTTACACGTCTCATACAATAAACACCAATTCCTTAAAACTAAAAGAGACACCATGTTTAGTTTAAGTTTCACAGCAACTTGAATGAACAAGAACCTTCACAAAATGTCATCAAATATAATAAGATGCTCCATATTTTCACCAATCAATATGTCTACTTAATAATGGAAAGGCAACGGAAACAACAGAAAGAGAACATCCTTCAGTAGATCCCTTTATTTTATTAATTCCTCAGAAGCTAGAAAGATTCATTGTATCTCAACTCAAAAAATTAACCAAAACTACTCAGCGGTAGAGGCTTTCGGATCTCAGATTCTCGGCAATCTCAGTTTCCCATCGATCACCATTCTCAAGAAGCTTCTCCTTGTCGTAAAGAAGTTCCTAATGGATTAAGCAATGCGTTAGTTAAAAAGCCGTGTAGCTATCATCCACATTTTCCATGCTTTAGGCTATAAACTATTTATTCATATCAACCTTAACTCTGCTACATAGTTAATTTACTTGATTCAACAAACCTCATGAGTTTCGGTTGCAAATTCAAAGTTCGGCCCTTCAACGATTGCATCAACAGGGCAGGCTTCTTGGCAGAATCCACAGTAAATGCATTTTGTCATGTCAATATCATACCTGTAAAATTCAATCTACAGATAAGCATGGGTGTGATGTCCAAATAGCCAGTATGATATTGAAAAAACCACCATCATCTACCTAGTTGTGCGACGGCTCCCATCCTCTCGCTCCTCGGCCTCGATAGTGATAGCTTGGGCAGGGCAAATCTGTTAAAATTCAAATTTTATTTGTTTCACTACTTGAGGACACATCATACCATATAGATTTAAAGTAGGGAAGTAACATCATTGCACAAGTCAAATAGATCTGGAGGAAAATGGTTCATAGTAATGGACACAATAACCTTTTGAAGAAAGGATAAAAGATCACTGGTGCATGACAGCTCTTACTTTCTAGTTTGGGTTGTCACAATGCCAACTAAGGAATTTTAAACATACTAGTGACCATTGCATAAAACAAATTTACGTGATTGTCTGCTTTTACACTTCTTGGAGTTGCTCTATAAACTGCATACTCTTCCCAGACGAGATGCTGTAATAGTCGCAGCTTTCGCAACCTTGTAAAGCATACATTGTCAACTCTCCCCTTTAATCACCATACAAACTGATCTGGATACTTGATCTTAAGAATAGGAGATGTTTCAAGGTTGATGCATAAACTAACTACATTCTATCAAATTATATTTGGGCATTTTGAACATTTTTAATAATCGAGAAATCCCAAGGGTCAGAAGTGGTGCATGTTTCAAAACTCAATGGGTATTGGGCCTACTCCTCTACCCTTATCCACTTAAACACCATGCTTTCGTCTACGGCTGGATTCAAACCCATCATGTACACCTAATTCACATATCATATGTTGCGATCTTACCACTAGACCAAAGTCCTGGGCCATTTTTTAACTTTACTTAACCTCTATTTTGCTACACCCTTTTTTGTGGGGAAGCACAGTTAGAAGAATAAATTTCTATGGCAACAACTATATTGACACTTGTAAACTTAAGTGCATACACTCCCTAGAAGACTAAACTAGCAGTAAGCTAATAAACAACAAAAACAACATACCCAGTTGTCTTAGCCGTTGTTAGCTAAGATACAAACATATCAACCTCAAAAACAAAAGACCAACTTTCATATTTTACCTTCGCAAAGTCTCACTTTTGTAACATAATAGTAACCATGCATATGCATGCATTTAAATAACATAAACCAACTTTCATGAGGGTAACCAACAGCTATCAATGTAAGCAGGATGCAGAAAATAAGATTTATCTCTCTCATTTTCTTTTTCTTTCATAGATAACCGAGAAATCCCCTGTGGGTTAGCTAAGACAGCCCCAGTTGGTGCATAGGTTCAAAATGTTGGGAGAGTATAGGCCCATCCCTCTACCCTCCTCCCACTTAAGCACCAGGTTTTAGTCATCAGCTGGGTTTAAACTCAAGGACATGTGCATACCACACATTCTGTGTTGTACATCCTTTACTGCTAAACCAAAGCGGTAAAGCCCCTCTTGCAAATGTACATCACTATTACAGCTGATATTAGTCATCTCAAACTAGCACTTACAGCTTCACAAAGTTTACACGCGATGCATCTTTCCTCTCCAGTTGCATAACGTCGAAGAGCATGTTCTCCACGAAAACGAGGACTTAAAGGGCCCTTCTCAAATGGATAGTTAATCTGCAAAGTGAAAATGGTCATTGGATTTTCTGCTCAATTGATGGAAAGACACCCTAAAATGTAAAATGCAGCCATGTCTGTAGATGGCTGACAGGAAGAAAAAAGATAAAGATATAAAAAGTCGACACCCAAAATGAGACTTACCGTTACTTTCTTCTCAAAGAAGTACTTCAAGGTCAGCATTAGACCTCGAACCATTTCAGTCAAAAATAGTGTATTGATGCTTCGCTCAAAAACTGCATTTTCGACAACATTCAGCAACTCAATAATGCATGAAGCAGTGCAGAGAAACCAAAATGCAAAGCCAAGTAGAGATCTTTGAAAGAGTCTTTACCTGAATTCCAATCTTTTGATAACTCCTTTGCTAGCTGCTCTCTTTCTTCATCATCTGATGCATGAGAAAAGATAACTAGAATCATTTATTCTACAAAATGACCTAGTAATTAGATTCAAAAGAAACAGCTTGACAAATGATACAGCCCATCAACTCTGATCCAAGTAGTTTCCACTTGCAACATTGTACATCTAGAATAGGTGACCATATGGTATCACGAAACCAGTAAAGCCAAATTCATTTTGTCCTTAATCAAAATGGATGGTTAATATGGACATCTGTACACTACAAACATTGATATAATCTTTCTTGACTGTAGAGGTCATATACTACACAGCACGTTGATGTGACATCTAGGCGGTCAAAAAGCATGCACATCTGAGCACTCATCAGTAGCCAATAAGCCCAATACAACATTACTCTAGGCTAGGGTCAGCCATATAGATGCTTTATATTTTAAGATATGCAAAGTAAAAAGGGGCTTTTGACTTGGGGGATTGGGGGGAGGACCGAAGAGCTTAGCACAGACCTTTGTCAGTAGAAAACGAATGCTTGGTAGCAAATGATCGGCTACCAAGCAGAGTTGCATTGCGGCCATTAGTTCCTTCCAATGTGTGTCCTGCCAAAACCTGTATTTTCAAACAAAAGAAGAAAAAATCAAACCACTTAGTTCCGAGTCTTTTGAAATATTTTATAAACGCAATATGCATCCTGAACATAATATACAGATCCCTTCCACTTTTTTCATTACTAATCCTTCACTATTTTACTAAAATTGGAATGAAATGATCTTTGTAACTGATGTTAGGCGTATTTATACTTCTATTAGCCATATTTCACCTACATTTAACCTTGTTTCAACAGTAAACACGCTAAATACTCCTAACTATTGCTCATTCTCGCATTATAGGACTAACTGATGTGCAGTGTGGATTTTGTAGGCAAAATGTTCAAGGAAATGGCTAAGTATGAAGAACTGAGCAAGTCTTCGCAGAGCTAAGCTAAAACCAAGACCACACCTCGCTATGGGGTCCGTAGGGAAAAACCTTGGACAGAAGCAAAAGTTGAGAACTTCGTTTCGTGGAAAAATAGAGGAGCTTCCTCGCGCCAAGCCCGTCGCGAAGCTATGCTTTGCTGTGGGCTTGCCTGGGGAAACCCTGCACAGAAACCAAGTAAACTTCAGAGAGTTGGAAAACTGAGAGAGCTTCCTCACGCAAAGCTATGCGAGCTTGCCCAGGGGAAGCAGGTGTGTCGGCCTTGAATATTTTTTTTAAGTCCCACCAGTTTTTGGGTGGGCCCTTTTGGTCTTTTCCAAATACTGTATAAATCACCCTTAGACGTTTTTAATAGACACAATATAGCTACATCTATAAGGGTTACACTTCCTCTCTTCAATTTATCATTATTTCTTGCTTTGTTCATGAATTATTACAAGTGTAATCAGATCATGAGTGGCTAAACGCCCTAGTTTTGGGGTTATGACTGAGTATGAATGTTGATGTTGTAGTGTAAGTTATTTTGCTGTCTTTATCTTATGAGTTGTTTACTTCATCTTGTGCTTAATATTTTACTGCTTCGCAGCCAGTAGAATAAATTTACAATTTGTAATGGAAATTGGGAGAGTAAAGCTAAGATAGAACGAGGGTCAAATAGAATAGAATGAGATCCTGAGGGAGTGGATTTGTGGCTAGGATAGGAGTATACCTAGTTTGCCCTATTTGGTTCTTATGCCGGAGATGTAAATGCATTGTGGGAGCTAACATATCATCACTTAACAATATAGGTATGATGCTAACATGAATTAGAGATTAGCGGTTGGAAGACCTTGATCGTAGCACCAATTCCCGTGAAATCAACAATTCAATAGTGATTTGCAAGAGAACAAAGTTGTAGACAGTAGACACAACATGAGTACATAGAAGTACCATAACCCTGGAATTTGTCTTAAACTGAGTTAACCAAATTATGTTCATTGGTTATTTTCTTTTTAGTTTTAGTTTAGTCAATGGTTAATCCTAAGTCCTTGTGGGTTCGACATCCGATTGTTTGCAATCACTATATTACTTGTGCGGCCGCTTTCACTTGTGTGTGCAATTGGGAGTGACAATGACACAACAAAAGCCTAAAGTAGCCAAGTCCTTTTCACTTCTCTCCTTTTCCACCAAAGTTTCTCAAACAGAGAGCATATCTTAGTGGTGCCCATCATTAGTAGAAGCAGGCAATAATAGATATCCATTACCTGTTCTCCTCCCGACACATTTAAGCTAATTCAAACATCAGACCAGCCAAAATATCTTATCATAGTTTGTGTCTTGTAAGGACAGGAATAAATGGAAATGCAGCAAAAGACCATTCTTTATCCTGCTTTTTCAGAAATAGTTCCAGAATAAAGAAAATGTGCCTCGAGGGAATTCCAATCTCAAAAATATCAGTATGCAAAACAAAGTTGTCAATCATTCTTGGCATCCCCTACTGTTTGATAGCACATTTTCAAAAGCAAACACTAATTTTACAAGACAAGGAGGTTCTCTTCTCATGCATAAGCTAAGGGCACAAAGGATTAAAGCGAAAACTGACATTCATATAATCTAGTGTCATTCAGGTAGATTTCAATCAATCAGCTTCCTCTTAACCAAACTAGTTCAGTTCCACTCTATGAATCATATATATCTATTACCTCTATTCAAACTTAATTCCTTCCCATACTTTGCAGGTAAGTTCAAAGTTAATTAGATGCACATAATCTTACAGAAATTGTTATTTATTGAGAATGCATAACTGTATTGATAAAAAGAAAAGAAAATTGTCGGATAATCAAACACCGTTAATTGAAATCTTCATGAAGAAATACAGTTAGGTTTCAATTGGACAGGAAGAACATTCCATGAATAGCAGATAGTCAATCACAACTAATTTGGGATCGATTGATTGATGGATTGTAATGTGTAAAAAGAGCATTGGAAACTTACAAGCTGGCGAGAACGTAAAGCAGATAGAGATTTGCGAGCTAAGATGGCAGCCATTGGAGACGCAAATGGGCTTCTTCCTTGCGATCGGCAACAACTGAAAGGCGAGCTTATGGTTAAAACGCTACGTTTTGCTCTTTTGTCATAAAAATGAGGGAAAATAACATAGGAAAATTACGCGATTAACCAAGCATATATTAGTTAATTAGCCAACATAGCTACAGTTTGCATTAATTACAATTCAAAACTTACTTCTAGCTATAATTACATTCATCTCTCTCGCCTTTCTCCCCTCTTCCTCTCTCTCGCCACACTCTCCACTCTGTCTAGAATCTCGCTCGCATCTCTCCTCTTTTTCAGTCTATCTCTTCCTTGCATCTCTCCTCTCCTTTCCCAGTCTCTCTCTCCTATCTTTTGTCAGTCTCTCTCTCATATTTTATATAAACATAAATTATACAAATACAAATGTTTGAACTTCATTCAATTGTATACGAATACAAATTGTATGTATATATACAAATACAATCATTGATACATATACATACTAGTTATATATGTGCAGTTATCTAATTGATATACATATACAATTCACATCTCTACATTGCCCTCTCTCGCTCGCCACTCTCCTCCCTCTCCCAATCTCGCTCGCCTCTCTTCTCCCTCTAACATGTAACTACGAATCGTAATTAGCAAACTATAGTTATGGAGCATAATTAAGTTATTTTGAGTGGTTATATGCGAAAATTCTCCTACTAACATAGATGTTTGGAAAGACAATTTCGCACTGGATAGGGCTCATTTAGAAATAACGCTCTCAAGGATTTTGCTTTCAAACTTGAAATCTCTAGTAAGAAATCTTTAGTTAAAAGAGGTGCAGTCCATCTACTGCACCAATACAGTCTCTATACTTTATTGTTTGTTAAACAGATTATACATGTTATTTTATTTTTTTATAGCTTTTGGTTAATTCTCTTCTTCTTCATTATTTTTTTATAAATATTTAGGTAATTAATTATTGTGATTTATAATATTTTTTACGTCATTCTAAAATATATAACGATAATTTAAGTTATTATTATTGTGAGTTATAGTGGTACTTTTAACGTAATTTTTAAATATAAAATAATTTTTTTTAAACAAATAAATTGAAAAAAAATACAAATTCTTTTAGAAACACCCTTAACAAGAAGCAAACATGTAAATAAACAGTTATCTGCTTCGAACTGAAGTGGGTCCATACATTTCGAGCAAATCACCCTTGCCTACTAGCACTCCCTAGTGACTAGTATTTTTGTTTCACAATTTCACATTTTTTTTATTCATAAATTCTATACGTATAGAATTTTATAATCAACCGACGTCAAGAGTTGTGTGCTTGTTGCCTCTTATTAAAATAGTAATTAGACTCTTGCAAAAAATAAATACTCCCTCCATTCAAATATACTTTTCTTACATTCTTTTTCAATATGTTTAAAAATTAATGTCTCTTTTTTTAAAACAATTCTTTAATTTTTTAACTTTTCATATGATATTCTTAAAACCACAAAGTTAAATAGTATCATTTTCTTATATTCTATATATTTTGAATTTAAAATTATAAAATTCAAAAAAAAAATGCTTTCCTTATTAATTTATAACAAAGACAAACAAATTGAAAATATATAATAAATATATTTTAGATTAACAAACATGCAAGATGGTCCCATGGTCTAGTGGTTAGGACATTGGACTCTGAATCCAGTAACCCGAGTTCAAGTCTCGGTGGGACCTTTACATTTTTGGCATTAATTTTCTCCATATTTTCCCTCTCTTTTATGTGCAATTTTAGTTTGTTATTGTCAAAAAGATCTTATTTTAAAACAAATACAGTAAACTTTTAAATTTTAGACTAGCTTATTTCTATAGTATTTTTCTTTTTCCATTTACTTTGCTTTAAAAAAGGGAAATTTTTAGATCAATAGTAAAACGGAAAAGGGCCCTTTTAACGGTGTGAAATGAATAAAAATGTCCTTTATTTATGATTTGGTTCAAAAATATCATTGCCGTCAATATTTTGATAAAAAAATGTCCTTATTATTATTTAATGGGTCAAAAGTTCCCTTTTTCCAAATAAATATATTAGTTATAACACATTCTTTTTATAATAATTTTTTAAAAAAAATTAGCAAATGTTTATCCTACTTCAATTCAGAAAAAATAAAAAATAATTTTTTTCTTATTTTATTATAATTATTTTTTATCGTTATATAAATAAAAATTAATGATGGATTTACTATGACATATATTATCTGTTAAAGGGGTACATGATGTTATTCTATTTTAATTGATGAAATGGGTTTAAGAAGAAAATAGTGATTTTAAAAGAAAGAAAACAAGAATAGGGTTCTTTAATAGTATTTTTATTAGGAAGAAGATGTGTTTAAAAAGAAAGAAAAAAATCTATTCGGAAAAGGGTATATTTGACCCATTTAGTAACTATAGGCACTTCTAAACCACAGCATTGACTGCAAGGACATTTTTAAACCAAAGTATTGACGGTAAAAGCATTTTTTAGTCAAAGTATAAACGGGGGGCATTTTTGTTCATTTTACATAGTTTAAAGGCATTTTTGATCATTTTCCAATGGTAAAATTATTTTCATATGACCAATAAGCCAGGACTTCGACCTATAGAATCATGCTTGCATTTGGATAGGTTGTCTATCATATACAATAACAATGAATTTAGTATAATTTCACAAGTGAAGTTCGAGAAACGTAGAATGCATACAAACCTTACATAGATAACTTTGAGAAGGTGGAAAAACAGTTTTTGAAAGACCCTTAACTTGAACAACAATAAAAAAGAGGTAATAACAACAAATAAAATCAACATCAAAATATTAAGCTATTGAGGCGAAACAAGTAGTGATAGAAATCCAAAAATAAGGAGGGAAACGAATAATACTAAACTTAAGGGGAAAAAAAGGTAAATACTCTCAACTACGGAAAAGAAAGGTAAATACTCTCAACTACGGAAAGAAAAGGTAAATACTCTCGACTACTAATAACTAACATTCTACCATAATCCTTGTCCTGCATACCTTAGTGACCTTTCTATCAAAGGCAATATCCTCGATGAGCTGAAGTTACACATATCCTGCCTAATTGCCTCATCCCAATACTTCTTATGCCTATATGATGATCTCACAATGTTTCGTACACCAAACTTCCTTTTTACTTTGCTTCAAAAGTCTGAAGGCTTAAAGTAAAATTTGAAGATTAGAATAGTTCTTAATAGAGTTTAACAAAAGCATAAAAGTAAATTATATACTGTAGCCACAAGTTACAAAGTTGGCACAAGAGAATAAAGGTAAGCCTTTGATTTTAATTGTATAATATGTCAAATCCATTCACAGATTGAAAAAAACAAGAAAATCGATCTTTCCTATTCACTTCTCCATTTATAATTTACATTTCATGGAGGGACTGGCAAAAGAGAAGAACAATTACAGAAAAGAATGATCCCAAATAGAAACTATTAAAACAATTGAGCAAAAAGAAGCAACACACTGCTAAATCCTGTTGTATCAAACTGTACCTAAAGAACCTTCACACCTACAGCCATACACAATTGATGCTGTCTTTGAAATTTGAACATGGTAACCTGGAGTAACCCAAGGATCCAGAATGGGAGGAGAATGTACAGGATACCAACAAACAGGCTAGGCACCCAAAAAACCAAGAACGATAACCTTCTATTCATCACGCGTTCTCTCTGCATCCTGCACGTCCAATGGTTCGGGGAATATCTCCTTTGAGTGTCGTCCAGTTGAGAAAGAAGGACCCCTTTCTGCAACTTGACCAATTCCCTGAGACCCCAGAGTTGCTGACTTCTTAAAACTACTTGCACCTTCCACCTTATTAGCTGGCGGAGCTACTATATCCGAGAAGCTGTGACGCCAGCTCCCAAATAGAGTAGCATTCCATGACCCTCTGGATGAAGTTGCTCTAAGTCGTTCGGAGATAGCGTGTTCTTGCCTAACTACCTTCAATGGGTTTTCCAAAGCTTTGAGGATATACCTCATTAACGGCCTCCTCGAAGGCTTGGGATTGAGACAAGATCTGGCAACAATAGCCATGGCCCATACTTCCTTTAATAAATCGTCATCTACGATTAGGAAAGGATCTACTATATTTGTTACAAGTTCCATATCATCAATGCTAATGCAAGACAGTGATTTGTCCAACCAATCTTTCATGGTAGCATCACTAGATGAACTGATACCCAACTTGCCAGTTACCAGCTCAAGCAAAACCTTTCCAAAACAATAAGCATCGTATGCACAAGTGGCATTAGGCATACCTGTCCATCAGAAAAGAAGATTAGAAAGTCAAATTTCATCATTTTAAACAGTAGGCTATTACCGAAAAGCAGGACTTAGTAAATGTTAAAATATCGAGTAAACTTTATTCATCATAATTGAATTAACAAGTGGCAAGTGTACCTGATGCGCCTTGTTCCGATGTTCTGCATAGTAGGAAGAAAAAACTATCAATATGTAGTTCCAGTAGAGAGGTAATAACATAATTACTTGTTACTACTAAATGAGCTAGATATCTTGCAGGAAAAAGACAATCACAACCACTCATATATCTAAAACACATACAAGAATTGAGAAAAATGTTTCCTGTGGGGAGAATGTAGGCTATAAATAAATCTTGGTAGAGTAGAAAGAAGATTAGAGAAAAGAGCCACTTATGCCTCAATCCCAAATAAAGATATTGTCATATAAAATAAAATGAAAAGAAAAGCAACAACTACTCACTGTGGCAGCCGCAACATCCTGGAAATCTTGTTTTGATGGGTGTCTCCTTCTTGTGCACAGACCTCACTCAAACTCCCTAACCGTACTTCAAATTTATCATCAAGAAGTATGCTGCTTGCTTGGACATCTCTGTAAATATAGCAAGACAAGGTTCAAAAAAGGTGTTTCACCATAGTACCCCAAGGCATAAATTATATAACCGAGATTATGTGAATTTTCATCTGCAATGCAGCAGAAAGACAATGTAACCATTAAGAATAGTATAAAACCCGTCTTTTTTACAGTTCACTGATATAGCTCAGGGAAAATGCAGAAATTTGAGCAATTGGTTTCTCCTTTTCATGCACTACCCTAAGTATGGTCTATTATGAGGTGTTTGGGAAGTTCCAGCTTAGACCATCTTTTGTCTACCATGTGGTATGGTGGAAAAGAAACAGAGGGAAGATAAGAATATAATTATTTATGCATGCTGGCTTAAGAAATTCTAGTTGCCACATAAAACAAATAATACTTAACTGAAAAAATGTGGTGAACAGCTTGAGGAAAGTGAAGGAGTAACCTATAGTGAAATAGAGTACATTCATGATTAAAATTGGAAGGAAGAAATGGACATAAATCATGGTGATATCTAAACCTGTTTTGCAAGTTTAGTAAATATTCAAACTAACTTCAGAAAGAAGCTCGATGGGTCTACTGAAGTACAAAGGAAATCCAAGAAATAAATTTGATAGTCACGGTTATACCAGCTCAATCAATCTGTACATAGTTTATCACGAGTATGTGATATGTCAAGGAGCTATGCTGATGTTTTAAAAAAAAAGTCAGTCAAAGTGCTATCCTATTAGAAATCCTTTGATGAAAAAATAAGAAAAGGTCACTTCTACATTATGAGATTTCTAAATGACCTACCTAACTATTTACCAGCTAGTACTCAACTAAACAAGTTTAGTGATCTCACAAAATCTCAGTATCAAAAGCGGCACCCATGTCAAACACAAGAAGACCTCGATGTTAGAAAGTTTTCAAAAAATTAATAAGCAAAGCTACCTCAATTCGCCGTAGTTTCAGAAATAAATTTTAATATGCTAGAGCAGTAAGAGATCTAGTAACAGTGAACCTTAAGCCATGTCACTAGATATAGAATCTAGAAGAAATCAGAACTTGCTAAAGTGGAAATAGACATGCATGCAACTAGAGAGAATAGCTAGTACAAGTGTACATAACCATGGCCCCTCATTGGCCAAATCGTCTTGTTATGGAAAATTTGTAATTTATTGCACGTGAATAACACAACAAGGATGAAGTCTTGTCTATTCCTTTTCTTTGTCTTTGTAAAATTTCATGAAGCTAATTGTCGCAGCTGTCATCTGATATTTTGCTAGTTATCTACATACTGGATCAATTTCAAACAACCAGACATGTTATTAAATCCACAAAGTTGTTCATTGAGTTATCATTCTCTACAAGCTTCTGCTGAAACAATATGAGAAAATTAAATAGAAATATTTTCTAAAAAGGACAATTCCGGAGAAGGGTTAACATTTGGGCTGTGATCCAAGTTGTTCAGGAAAGATGGCAGTGATAGGAGTTTTGTCAAAATTTAGACCGAGTTGCCAATAGGAGTTTTTTTGTCATTAGGTTTCACTCAGTACGTCTGGAGTAGTTAGCCCAAGATTGTGAAGTAATACACGGCCAAAAGAGTAAAGGACTTATTCTATTCACCCTTACTCTTGTAAGTTGTAACAGGGGTATCTCAAGACAAAGTTTGGTTTCATATTTTCTGTAAATAGTTTATGATTGGATTCGCCCAATTCATGTGTCCTAGCAAGGTTTTAGATCACTGATAAGAACAGTCTTGGATTGTATATAATTGCTAAATATCCAGCTCCGGTTTGTATCGTGTGGCCACTTAGTTCCAAAAAAAGAACACCTCAGAGTATATTTAATTGCCAAACCATCCAGCTCTAGCTTATATCTTTCACTCATGTCTCTTATAGTATTGACCTAATTGGCACTGATAGACAGTTGAAATTCAAGAAGTACAAAATGGTGCCAGCATTAACTCGGCCAAATTTTATCAGTAAGAAGAGGCTTTTTCAGTGACGCCAATTAGCATGGAGGAAACTTAAGCACTTCATCTTTCATGAATAATGGATGTTTTTAATTTTCTGAAATATCATGTATTAATAAAACATGCATATCATTTATTACGCTAATTCGCCAAAAGTCTACAACCAAAGAAACATATGTAGAGGAATATGCAACTACTCTTCCGAGATTCATGATCAAGTGTCCCATCACAATGATAACTTATGATTCAGATAGTCAGTATAAAGATAATAGATTTGGTCTGTTACTGCAATTTAAAAGTTGTCAGATTAAGCGTGATAAGTGGAAGTAAGAGTAATGCATCACAACAAGCTCTAAAATACCTGTGCACAAGAGGTGGATTACATTCATGATGCAGATAAGACAAACCCTCAGCAACTCCAATAGCGATTTTCAGTCTCGTTATCCAATCAAGTGACTGCAAACTATCATCATCTGCATTGTTTTTTCTTAACAAAGAACTAGAGAGATCTCCATTTGGCATATATTTGTATACCAGAAACTTTTCATTTTCACTCTCTAAACAATGTCCCAGAAAAGGGACTACTCTAGAATGAGAAACTTTGCTGAAGAAGTCCAATTCTAACAAGTATGCTTCCTTTTTAACTGAGCTGGAATCAATTCTTTTAACTACTACATGAACTCCACCTTTCAGGATTCCACGGAAAATATCACCTGAATGTCCATGCTTAATAAGATTTACATCACTGAAATGACGGGCTGTTTGAAGGATCTGTTGGTAGTTAAATGCTACTCCTAAACTTGAAAATTTCAATGATGGTCCTGGAGGTGGGGGAGGGCTTGCAGTAGTAGGAACAGGCCCTATACCAGTGACCCTTTGATTCGTCGCGCTCCTCTTGTAGCAACAAATCAGCAGCACTACAAAGAGTATCACAGTAGCAATAAATCCGACAACCCCAAGAACAGCAGCTGATGTGATCACATTTTTGTGAATCTTCTTTTCAGATTGAGGAACCGGAAGCTCCATAGCATTAGGCATTCCAAAATTGTCAAATATCAAGCCCCGCTCATCATAGAAAGATGCACATTCTCTTGTATCCCTTTGACTTTCCAATCTTTGTAGGCAATTTCTATTAAGGGTCATATTGCTTTGCCAGTACTGAGGAACTTTGCCTTGAAAATAGTTGTTTGATATATCAAGAAAACTGAATCTCCCAATTACAGGCGGCAGATTCCCATACAACATATTCCGAGAAAGATTCAAGAATTTCAACTGAGATAAAGTTCCAATTACAGGAGGAATAGCCCCAGACAAAAAATTTGAAGACATATCAAGCAAAGTAAGATTCCCAAGAGACCCAAATGATGCAGGAATTGACCCACCAAGTGCATTGTGTGAGACATCAAGAACTGAAATACTTAACAATTGACTCAAACTTGAAGGCACCATTCCACTAAGACCATTATTAGATATGTATAAAACAGCTAAACTTCTCAAATTACCAATAGTTGAAGGAATAGTACCAGTTATTGAACAGAAGCTAAGATCAAGAACCTGTAGAGATGCAAGTCCAATGCCAAACCAATCAGGAATAGAACCCAGAAGTGCAAAATTAGATGCATTAAATGACTCCAACAGAGTCAAATTTTGAAGGGCATCAACCAAGAATTGAGGATTTTGATTCCCAGTTCGTGTTCGCTTAAAACCAGAAATGTTAATCCCAGTAACTCTACCATTGTTGCAAAAAATACCTCTCCAATTTGAACAAGGGGTACCCTTAATAGGCCACTCTCTGGCTCTCAATCCTAAAGACGATCTCAATTGAAGTAAAGCCAATCTATCTTCTTGCTGCTGGAATGTAGAATGAAAAAGCAAGAAAAGGAGGAAACAAAGGTAACCCAGTTGGTGCCTCATTCTTGGTGAACCTTCATTGAAACTTGTGAAGGTTTGGGGTATACAAATACACAATTGGGTATAAAAATATGAATACAAGTGAGGCAAAACCCCACTGCTTATCATTCAGCGTTGTACTGAATCAGAAGGTTTGGGGTTTGATTCTTGGTCTTGAAAAGTATACAAGTGCTATAATAGCTGGGTTATTCTTTCCTTTCAGTTGATGGGTGACAGAGAAAATACTTAAAAACAGTGAAAAGGGGAGGGAGAAGTAGTTAAGCGCGAACCTCTCCATTTTTCTACTTTTATACAGTGTGTAAGCTCCCACTTCGATGGAGGTTGGACAAAATCAGAGGCAGTCAAAGAGAACAAAATACAGCCTTCACTTCATAATGCAATACAAAATCACTTTACTGGCCTCTTTGTCCCACATCGGATATTCAAAAGGAAACATAGTGATTTAAAAGTAAAAGCATAAGTGAAGTTGTCACACGGGGATGTGGAGCTGAGAACTGCACACGATTTCCCTCCCAACCCTAAACCGCTTCTGTAATCAGAAGATATAATTTAAAGGGGGTGGTTTGCCCGGTGTTTTCCCCCAGTTGTGCCAAACAAAAGAAACGCCGATGCCTATGCGTGTGTTAGTTCTCAGAGTTGAATTTCTCCGGGCAGGTTAGAAGGTAGTGGCCACTGACATGGACATGTATTGTGGTCACTCTGGCCTCACTTGCCAGCACCCCCACTTTTTTTACTCCCTTAAAATTATATAAAATAACAAATTATTAATTTAAATTAAATGTTATAATCACAGTTTGATTTAATTATAATACATAGCAAACGTTGTCATTCGCCTCTCCTTGAAATTCTCGCTCGTCACTCTTGTTTTCTCGCTGGTAGTCTCTCTCTCGCCTCTCTCACTTTTATACATACATATCTTTACGTTCGTCTCTCTCCTCATAGAATCTTGCTCGTCACTCGCCTCTCTTACTTTATACAAAGCGAGAGAAAATTGTATATACAAATATAAATACATATATTTTTGTTCTATATATTTATAATTATACAAATACAGATCTTCTCCTGCCCAATTTTCTATTGTCTTTCTCGCTTTATACAAACACAAAATATACAATTGATTCTTTTGTATATGTATACCGAAACATATGATATAATTGATTATTTTGTATATGTATACCGAAATATACATATTAATAGTCATAGAGTTTGCTATGAAGCGCAATTATACAAATTATAGATATAATATACAAATATGATTTTTATATTTGCTAAACCTAAAATTTACTCTTAATTATATGTAGAGCCATCAAAATGGGCTTAGCCCTTGAGGTCGGTTCAACTCAGTCCATTATTAAGGTAGGGTTAGGATACAACTTACCAAGTCCATTTAAAAGTAGGGTTTATAAATCCTATCCATATAAGTCTTCGACCTTTGAGGCTTGATTGATATAATTGATTATTTTGTATATGTATATCGAAGTATACATATTAATAGTCATAGAGTTTGCTATGAAGCGCAATTATACAAACTATAGATATAATATACAAATATAATTTTTATATTTGCTAAACCTAAAATTTACTCTTAATTATATGTAGAGCCATCAAAATGGGCTTAGCCCTTGAGGTCGGTTCAACTCAGTCCATTATTAAGGTAGGGTTAGGATACAACTTACCAAGTCCATTTAAAAGTAGGGTTTATAAATCCTATCCATATAAGTCTTCGACCTTTGAGGCTTGATTGATATAATTGATTATTTTGTATATGTATATCGAAGTATACATATTAATAGTCATAGAGTTTGCTATGAAGCGCAATTATACAAACTATAGATATAATATACAAATATAATTTTTATATTTGCTAAACCTAAAATTTACTCTTAATTATATGTAGAGCCATCAAAATGGGCTTAGCCCTTGAGGTCGGTTCAACTCAGTCCATTATT
>JAJOOS010001855.1:0-50435 GCA_029582725.1 Solanum chiquidenum
CAAGATATGAGTTCTTCTCATGTGATGATGACAACTCATGATGATCAGGCTGGATATGGAGAAGATATTAGTGGAAATGCCATGAATAGATTTATGGTTATGGAGAATAGTGCTCATGATTTAAACAACTATTGGGCTAATTATTGATGATCTATGTTGTTCGAATCCTCCAAAAAATCGCGCATCAGATTTTATAAAAATAGTGCATTTTTGAAGGATTCGAGTAGATGTAATTAGAAGACAAGTAGTACTCTATGTAAAATAATTAGTAGTTTGGAGATGGAGATAAATCTATTTATGGGGTAAAGTTTGAATGAATGGCTTTAATTTTGTGGCATTTTCGACCTTCATCCGAAATCAATTCAAGTTCAAACAAGACAGAAAACTGTTTAAGATAAAAAGGCCAAATGTACCTGTGTACTCTGGTAAATTGTTTATATTTATCCTCCGTTTAAGTTTTCGAATAATATTTCCTCCATCGTTGCACCTATGATCAAATATGACTGAGAAGATCTTAATACAGCTACGACGATATGTAATACACAACTAAAATACAGTGTCGCGACATTGTAACCTGACAGCGAGTAGTGGAAAGACCACAAAACACCAACACTGTCCAAACCAAAGAAACAGTAATAGTACAAAAGAAAATTTCGCACACCCACTACCCTCTCCATTCATGCTTTATGCACATGGAAAATCTATGCAGAACTTAGAAAACAAAAAGCATCTGCAGATTTGACTGGTACTCCAAACGCCCGGTGAAACAAATGACATGACCCATCTGCAAATGAGATGAAATAAACCCGGTGTCATACACAGAGCAGTAAATACTGTAATTGTGAAAAAACTGCAAAATCTAGTCAAAGACGACAAAAGATAGACCAATCGATATGAACATATAGGTCGATCTTCCCGGACTATTTTTCTTTGAAACATGAATTCATTCTTTACTCACTATTAAGTATTTGGCTCTACCTATCTAGTTCTCTTATAGCTAATCTTACATATCTTGGCTCATTAAAAGAAACGCTGAAATGTTGGCTAGCCAGTCACCAACTAATTGACATCCTTGGGAGTAGACCTTTTTCACCACATACAGGCGCAAAAGTCACTTCACACTACAGTTGAATCATATATGCAGTTTTTACAGACAAAAGTTTACTTGTTATTGGGGAAAATCAATGTTCTTCTAATGTCGAATCAGAATCAACTAAGACATTGGGTCGAACTCTTTTTTTTTCTTTGAGATAAGGGTAACTGAGCATTGGGTCAAACTCTTCTTTGGTGTCAAAGGTAATAAGCTAAGTCGTCGACTTCCAGGAAAGAGTAGAAGAATGAGACTGACCGGAAAATTACTGAGGCCTAGATTTACTGCTTTATTCTCAAAAGCATGGGAACTCGAGTCCCTAGAAAAAATCCTATATCAATCATTTGGAGTAAATTTGGGGTGTAACTTGGTACAAGGATTAAGCATGTGGGAAATGTGCTACTTCAAACTTTGGCCAAGAATTGTCACGACTAACATTTTCTAAATAAACAACTCTCACTGATCTCATTGATTTTTGTTACAAGCCATCAAGAATTACCCGTGTTCCACCCATGAATAATACACTGAGATGGAGTATTTACTTTAGAAAAAGTCACCTTATAGCAGCACAAAAGAACAAGTACAAGCGTGTATGCCAAGAAACTTCAGAACATCTCTTAAGAGGCAATCTAATTAAAAAACATGCTACTACTAACATTTACCTTTAATCTAAAAAGCTAACACTGTGAATCTGATCCAAGTCATACATAAATTCAGCTCAAGATATAAATGCATCCATAAAGTAATTTTACCCAGGTAAATAAAGAAGGCAAATTGCTAACATGATACCTGCAAACTGTAAAGCACTTGGTTTCTGATGAAAGCATTGTACTACCTTGCCCTACTTGTCTGTGTGCGCCCTCTTGGACTTGCGACGTGAATGGTGTGAATGACCATGTCGAGTAGGTTTCTTCACCTTTGTACTGTCACAAATAATAAAATACAGACAATTCTGAGCCTTGTAGAATTAAGTAGATCTACAGGTGCTTCAATATAGAAGGGTAGATCACTGTGGAAAAAGGTAAATAAGGGAGCAGAGTAAACTGTGCTAACCAGAAAATGCCAGACAAAAGTTTGAACAGAATTATAACGGGCAAAGCCAACACTGCTGAAGCCTACACCACATAAGATCAGCAAAAAATTCTTAGTATGAAATCATCAAATTGAATGAAACGGCAGAGGACAGGATGGCAAGACCATAGAATATGACAATCAGATACGTACAGCAAACCAGACAAACTCCTTTGTTGCAAGAGGTCTTGTAAGCTCATGTTTCTTCAGTGTTTCATCTACTGTACCTTGCAGCTTCAGATGGAATGAAAAATTGATTTAGTATATATGGACCGAGACAATTTAAATACTATAAGCAACATACGCATAGTAGCAAAGGCATTTGCTATTTCATCGATTCTTCCACCAGATCATTCAAATCGTTCAACTCATCCAACCATATAACCTTGTTACCTCTTCCAACAACAATTCAAAAGGTACTCTTCTAACCCTAGAATATCACATTATTGTTCTTCTAAATCATCTTGCCGAGGGTCTCTCGAAAACAGCCTCTCCACCTCCACGAGATGGGGGTAAGGTATGTGTGTACACTCTACCCCCCCCCCTCAACTGGGTATGTTCTTCATCACCACAAGAAGGTAAAGATGAATACAACACAACCACCAGAAGAAAAATGACCATTTCCTCCATTCAATGAATTAAGACATAATAAACAATACAGACTAATTTGTCCTAGCTGGACCCTTATCCCTTGCCCCGAATTGCTTAAAGATCTGTTTATCTTTCATTTGACAATACCAAGTGAAGGATCTATCTTTTAATACAGAGCTCAAACAGATACTCCCTAGTGGCAGAGCTAAATCACAAAAGCATTCGAAAATTGGAAATTGTTGGGAATACACACTGGAAGCTCAAGCACTCTTCATCAACTGATTTGCAACACATTTCGCGAAGTTATTGTGGATAATTTAGTAGCTTCAGCAAAATCATTCTAAAAAGTTAAGCCTCTCGCATAAGAATACAGAGGCGCCAAGAAGACAGACAGAAGATGTAACTTCAGACTCTACAGGGTTTATTTTATTCCATTTTATTTTTGGGTCTACGGGGTTGTCGGAACCTGAATACATGAGAAACTGATGCAGCAGTAAAATTACAGGAAATGTTTAGAAAGAGACTATGACTTGCATATCTCAACCACAAGTAAACCTCTGCAAGATCTGAATATTTCAGGGACTATCATATCACTTTATTTTCACACACCTGATTATGGTATACTGTTGCAGACTCCAGGAACTTCCCATAATGATGAACTGCCACATCTGTATATGGCTTTACAGCAATACGAACTTTTTCAACATGAGGTTTTGTAGCAGTGGCAACCTGATCAATGTATGGCTTGCTGAATTTCTTAAGTTCCTGTGAATAAATTATGCTTTCATCACGTCACATACAAATAAAACCGGAAAAATAGGTATAAGTTATACATTTGATGCATGTACAACGACAGGAAATTATATTCCTTAATGTACTTACTCTTGATATATCAGAAAATATTATTCATCTAAATGAACAGATAAGGGATGTTACCTGAACGTGAGGTTCTGCTAGCTCCTGAACCTTGACAATATGTGGAGTTATGGCGCTTTTAGATGTCTCATAAATCTCAAATCCTTTGGTCCTAACCAATTCCATTTGTGGCTTGAGGTTAGTGGTCATTACCACCCATTGTTCCTTCACAGCTGGCATCCATTTCTTCAAAGAGTAGAACAGCAAACACGAGACATTATTAAGATCCTCCATCTTGATCACAAATACAGCACAAAATCTAGCTTAAGGAGTAAAATGAATGTTTGAAGTAGATAATTGTATCTACATCTAAAAAAACTAATAGAGAGTCTCCCAGATCTGGAAGTCATCTTACTCCCCACTCTTAGTTTGTCCTACTAATTCTTGATTTTCCTCCCCCAGATGTCCGGTGACTGTCATTTAGCAGATAAGAGAACTCACCTCTTGGGAAGAAATAAAAATACTCAACCATTTTATCATTTTTACCTAGCAAGGTACCATTACTGCTTTGTTAACAGGAAATCTCAAATTAGTTTAGTTTTATTGTTCAAGTACTTATTTCCGTGAGATGAGGAGTTAATGTAATAACATACTCGTTAATGTATACCTAGAGGTGCCAAATGGGTGGGTTGGGCTGGAATTGGTCAAGTTAAATTGGGGTGAGTTAATAAATGGGTTGGGTTAAAATCAGTCCCAATGTGGTATGCCCATTAAAGTTTTTAGATGGTCACTCGGCACACAGAGATCAGAATTCACAAGAAGAAACTAAGATTCTCTCACTTCTTTATTAGTTCTGCAACAACCGGAGCTCCCAGATAAATATAGTCCTATCTTCATTCATATTTGTTGAACCTTGAAATGATGTTTAGGCATCAAACTTTCAATTAATCATATACACACATACTGTAGTGACTTCTCTTTATATTAAAAGGGCGAAATGGTCTGGTGGACTCTTGTACTTGTATCGGTTTGTATTCTGGACCCTTCTACTTACCTCTTTGTCATCTGGACCCTTAAATTCAATAAAACACAATTTATCAAATCCCTCTAACCATTGACCAAGCTTATGTGTCTTTAAGATGGCTGAGTTGGCGAAAGTGTGTGATTTCACGCACCTTAAGGCGAGTGAGTACTATATTTCAGTTTTAAAAATATTAGTAAAAGAATTAAAGAATAAAATAATAAAAAATTAAAAAATTAATTAAAAAGCCTCCATCTTCTTCACCCACTCCACCTTCATTTGCAACCATCTCCATGCCCGACCCCCTTCTTTTTCTTTCCATACTCTTGTCATCATCTTTAAGAGATCTTGGCATTGAAACCTCCTTGAGTCCATTGATTCGCCGGCAGAGGGAGAGGTTGATGGTGGTAGTGCTCGTCGGAGACAACTGGTTCGCTGTAGAGTGAGAGAGACGGTGCTAGTAAGTGGAGGAGAGAATGAGGCGGGTGAGGGTTGGAGGATCTAGTTACGACAGCGAAGAGATTTTCAGCCAGATCTGGTGGTGCGGCGGCGGCTTAGGTTGGTAGTTTTGTGATGGTTAAACGAGGAGGAAAGGAAAACAGCAAGGACGTACGGCGGAGACGGAAAAACTAACAGGGTAACCAGAACCACAACTTTTTGACAGCTTCCCACTTTGACAGCACGAAAAGAACAGTATCTTCAGCGACTATCAGCATTTGAATTTGGCTTGTTCTTCTCCAACAAAGCTTCTCGAGGGCTATATACATCATCTTCATCATTTGACTGGTGACAAAGATCAACCCAGAAAGAAAGGAGAAGAAGAAATGCAGCAAGGAAAAGAATTTTGGGGAAAGCCATAACGACAAAGCCACAGGAGTGCGACCAGAAAATCCAGCCCTTACATGCGGCAACAATTGTCAACAAAAAATAAAGGAAATAACCCAAATTTGAAGATCCAATCATCAAGTGAAATACTTTTTGACTGTTTTAAGGTGGGAATGGGGGAGAAGATGTAGGAGTTTCAAAAAAAAATTCTAAGGAATAAATATAATTTTTATTGTTTTACTTTTTATTACATAATTTTGGTTAATAAATTTTAAAAAATAGTTAATAAAGATAATTATGACATGTCATTGATATAGGTGATATGGATTTGACAAGTTATCAATTTAGGGGAGAGTGAACTACACACATGATGAGAGGGGTTTAAAAATCTTATTTGGATTGAGTCTAAGGGTTCAGTTGATAAAGAGTTAAGTAGGAGGATCCATAATACAAACGCGTAAAAGTACGAGGATCCATTAGACCATTTTGCCTATTAAAAGCATAACACAAAATGATGAGAAACAGAGAATGGAAATGTGGGACCACACTGGGATGTTGTTGTAGAGAAGGAAGAAGTGGTATACCCTAAAAGAAGGAACTACTCCATCTTTTTCCAATATTTATGACACTCTTTTCCATTTTGGGACATTCCAAAGTATTTGACATCATACCATTTCAGGCTTTCACAACTTCCGAGAATTCATCCAATAAATTAATTAAATTTAATATGGTAATAAGAGATTCAAACGTTAAATGATGCAAAGCTGACTTACTGTTTTGACTGTTTCTATATGTGGCGCAGCCCATACCTCAGCTTGGGCCTTCCTCTCAACAGCCTAAGAAGCAAGTGAAAAAGGGTAAATAGGATAGAATAGTAACTCAAACAAGCATTCGTTCAATAATCAACAGTTAATGAGGATCAAATAGCAACAAGACATGTACCTTCTGTATCATTGTGTCCATAGCAGGTTTTCCGTGCTCCTGCCAATGCTTCTCCAAAAGAGACTGAAATTCACAGCAGAGTCAGCAATCCATTTACGAGAAGGTTAGTTATGATTTTTGCTCAAAATACCTTGTAGTGAGTCATATGAACTTCAAGCCAACGTGGAAGCCATGCCCCATGCACCTGGATTTTAAGCAGAAGGAAAGAGCCAGGTTAACATTTATTAAATCAATCATCATCTACAACACAAAGCATAGATAGAGAGCACGTCTTCAAACTTCTCAATTTGCCAACTCTTTCTTGTTCGTGTAACTAAGCCAGTGAATTGCTGCACTTCAAAGGCATACACAGTTTACAATTGATGCAGAATGCGACTTTGATCCTTTTTTCCACTTATTGCTAAGCTATGCATGGTGCAGGAAGCATAACCTGGTTCCCCATGAATCAGATTCTCATCCAAAAACGTTCACAACTATATCGCCATACATCACCACAAACCAGAGACAGCTTCCACACATCACAACTCCATAACCTAAGCAAGAGGGAAAACAGAAGGGGAACTATAAACCACCCTTCCCTCCTCATATAGACAATATATGTGAAAACCAATCCAACTTTTTACTCCACATAGGATCTTTATGACTCTAAGAATACAATTCTAGACAAGCTCACGATAACCCAAAAAAATTGGGGAAAATTGCTAAATTCCAAATTATAAGATATTTAAACCGTTTTTTCATGCTAACCATAAATCAACAGAACCCAAAAAATCTCTACCAGCTATCAATGATTTAAATAAAAGAAGACTGTACTTGATTATCCCACCTAAAATAAAGGACAGACAAGTTGTATAACTTTAGAGATGCCCTCTAAATAAATATATGCAGGATACCTACTACAATTCTTCTTCCCCGAGATTCATGTACAAGTAGCAAATAGCCAACCACCAAACAACACAACACCCACACATTTGCAGCCACATTCTTGCAAAACCAAAACAACCCACAATTTCCTTCATCAATATCTTCCTCCACTATCTATGTGCCTTGTGTCATTGTGATTCTTATCATCCTTCCATTGTTCTTCACTTTAGCCAATAGCCCACTTACATGACAATCATCATCCTCTATAATACAAATGGTTTAGACCAAATCTATCACCACATTTCTTCTCCGGTTCTCCCTTTTAGCCCTTTTTGCCGTCAAAATAAATTACTCCAGCATCAAATCCACAGGCTAAAAACCACCATCACCACCACGACACTACCCCCTTACTACCAAAAACTACCCACCATCCAGCTGTCCATAAAATTACTGATATAGCCAGTTCAAGCATATGAGAACTGATACAACTAGCTAACCATAAATCAGCATATCAAACTCTTAACACAACATGATGGAAGCCTGATGGCACCAGGATATCATGGTAGATAGAAACATTAGTATGAATCACAGCATTACTCAGCTAGATGAAAATTTGAGATGGAACCTCCTATCTTCAATAGTAATCATAATCCTGAATACATTGTTAATATAGAGATAGCTAGAACATCTACCTCCATGAGCTCCTTCATCTTCGATGTGGCTTCAAGCCTTGCTCTAATCATTTCCTCCTGATAAGCAAAAATTGTGAGACTTTAGTAATTATTATTCACAACACAAGCTTCAGTAGCTGTTTGTTTAATATCAAGAGCACCTCAGCAAGTTTAAGAGCTCGTTCAGTTTTTTTCAGTTTCTCCTTCTGTTTGTCAACGGTCTTTTCGAGCTGCATAAACCAAAAAGAAACAAAATAATTTCATAAGGGAAACTATCCAGTCATAAGGGAAAATAATTTGAGAACATTTTGTCTAACCCAAAATGTACCCCCCGCTCCTATGCAATAGCTCGCAATCCACATAGGAGAGGTAACCCGCACCAGGCAAGCCCGATGCGACGAGCTCGACCCAAAAGGCAAACCCCTTACTTTCGCTGGCAAGGGGTTTCGAACTTGAAACCTCCCACATGGAAGTCCCAAGCCCAAGCCCAAACCACTGAGCCACCCCGAAGGGTCATTCAATGGGTATTCTATACCACCATTTGATTCTTCTTTTGCCTGTGTTCTTTTCTCCATTTGTAGGACCACCTAGCTGAGTTGACTTCTCTGTCAGATTCTTTTTGTCAAAACTATAACACTTCCTACCTCCACTGTAATTCCTAGTTCTCATGAGGAGGCCAACATTCTACTTGATACTCTCTAAAAAACTTTTGGAATAAATTAATTACAGCATTACAACTGCAGCATCTTCTTTGTTCTTTAAAAATGACTACTTGAAGGTGTTTACTGGGGAAAGCATTCCAATCCTATGATATCTCAGGCTTCCTTTGTTCTACATTATCATAATGTTGACTCCTTAATTACCTAGAGTTTAACAAGTCATCTACATTCCTTGCTTAAAGATTTAGATTCTATCAAACTTCAAGAATATTTTTCATAAAAGTCAGAGTTCTGCAGCCACTTCCACCTTTCTATGTTTCAGCCAACTTTTTAAATCATTTGTCCATAATTCTTATGAGATCTGCTATCGGACTAAATTGATAAAGAAAATCCAGCAGGGACAGCATTTGGAAGTTGTTTCATTTTAGTACTTTACGGTTTGTTGCAGCGGTTGAACAAGTTGGATAGCTGCCATAATAACTCTAGCATGATGTGCAGGACAATCTCTGTAAACAAGAAACAGAATAGCATATCCCACTGCCTTTTTAAAATTTCTGTTCAGTTACTTGGCCCCAGACTCTCAATTACAAGGACAAGCAAAAGAACGTGATCGCCAAATCAGAAAAATGTAATCCTCAGATCTTAAAAGTTCAAAGAGAAGGAAGAACAAATGCAGCTCATCTGTGATGAGAGTTCCTCCTCCTTTTTTCCCTTCATTGTTTTAATGCGTAAAAGATATCCTATCTAAAAATGCAATACATGAAATTTCATTTATGCTTTGTTGTTGAATCTGTTATGGTGAAATTCCGTCTGCTAGAATAACTACTGTAGCAATTAATTAAGACATAGATAACACAATTACAAAGAAAAGAGAAAAGAAAGCAAATGAGCTACTTATTATTTTATAAAAAAGGTAAAGCATATCAAACACTCACCTTGTCAACCTTCAAATTTAACTCCGATACTCTTTTCTCTGTTTCACCTATATGCGCTTCGAAGTCTCTTTTCTCCTTATTCTTCATTTCAACTTCCACTTTTAATATCTCAACCTGCTTTTCAAGCTGATCAGCATGTGCACGAGCCTTTCCAACTTGCTCCTCAGAATCTAGTGTTCCCTTTTTCTATACAAAACAATATGACTTACATCAACACTACTAAGGCATTTCATGAAACTAAAATAGCATACAAAACCAACTTGCTAATTTGAGGGACTCACCTGTAGAGAGGCCAATTCAGTTGACATTGACTTAATCCTCTCTGACATTTCTTTTATTATGTTTTCTTTGTCCGCAATCTCCTCATCCTTTCCTTTCAGTGCTCGCGCAGTCTCCTTGATGTTTGATTCTGAGAAAAATAGAACCCATTAGAAGGAAAGAGAGATGGCTAATAATTAGTATTTCGTAGCCAAAATTGAAACAAAACAAATCTACATCCCAAGCACCAATCCAAACTCACTGTTGTAGAATTACCTCACAACGCAAGGAAAAAACAATATGGAATTTAAAAACGTCATTACTCAACGCCAATGACAATGACAATAGCAAAGTACAAAGTACGATAACTGCAGAATAGGCACTCTCCCAAATTTATAACCTTGTCTCAAATTTTTATAATGATGTGAAAGTTATTCTTGGTTGCGACTCTATTCCAAATTAGTTGTGCTGCTTTGCACATAATCTCTGATTTGTACAGTTTCCAAAAGAGAAGTGTAATTGCAGATTATCTCTAAATTTGTGCAGTTTCCCAAAACTGTATCTCCCCATCTGTGGAATATTTTTTTCAACAGCACACAAACAAGACATCTTTTTCATAAACCCAAGAACATACAAGGAGCCATAATATTCTGCTTCAAATGTTCAAAGCTATCAAATCACTGTGTTCATCTTCAGATTGACGCACTTCTACTGAGACTGAACAGAGTATACATCTTGGAGTTGGAAAAACTACCAAATTGGAATCTGCAGCTTCCTATAGCAAAATCTAAGCCCCATGTTTCTTTAGCAACTTCACTTGAAAATAATGTTACTTCATTTGAAACTTGAAGTTTGTTACACAAGTTCTCAAAAGAATTTGAACTTCAACTAGAAATATTGAAGTTCATTTCACAAGTTCTTTACTGGTCAAAGTAATTCATTGTGAACATTCATTTCTGCTCTTCGTTTTGAACATTATACACAATACAACGAAAAATCCTGTAATAATATGCTAACCTTACAAAAAAATCCCTCCTTTCTTCATAATTTCCAGCTCAATCAATAACAAATTTTCAGAAATATAACACCTTTAAGTGAGTCAACTTATCAAATTGACTCCAAACAACTCATTTGGAGTAAACAACTACACTTCTCAGTACTGAAATTCAGAAAAACTGCACTTCCCCAAGAGTCAAAACATGCATACTCAGTTACTCACAGTACCAACTAAAAAAAAGTAAGCAATTCACGAGTCCTAATTAACCTAAAATAACAAATTTCCAAAAAAAATTACATCTCTAAGTAAGTCTCCAATCAACTTAACCTCCAAACAATTCCTTTGGGTAAACATCTACACTTCTCAGTACTACAAATCAACAAAAAACTACACTTCCCAAAGAATCAAAACATGCATACTCACAGTACCAATTAAGCAAAAAGGGAGCAATTCCCAAGTCCCAACTAACCTAAAGATTGGATCTTGGACTTAAGATGTTCCAATTCTTGAGAAGTGGGAACATCCGATCTAACCACATCAACTTCATCATCCAACGACGACCCAGAATCTGCTTTGACTTGAGGAGCAACTACAGCAAGAAAAACAAAGGATATGAACAAGAACTTCCACCAAGATGCCATGTCTGAACCCAAAGCCAGAG
The DNA here is from genome assembly GCA_029582725.1 of Solanum chiquidenum. Classification (NCBI taxonomy): domain Eukaryota; kingdom Viridiplantae; phylum Streptophyta; class Magnoliopsida; order Solanales; family Solanaceae; genus Solanum; species Solanum chiquidenum. Next base: position 11,441 of record JAJOOS010001855.1, read on the forward strand.
AAAAAACTAAGGCTCTGGTGATATGATGATAGTGGGGGGGTTTTCTTGGATTTTTCTACTGCAACAACAACTATATAGTCAATACGTTTTTTGGGTATTTTATTTTTTTTGTTTTGTTTTCGGATTTTCCAAGAAATGTGTCTTGGATGGCGTAAAAATGCAAAATTTATCAAAGGGGTTCTTGGGTTTTGGTGTAGAGTATTAATCGTGGGGGTATGAGGCGGCGGTATGTGGGTAGTTGGTTGGCGCTGTCTTATTAAATGTTAAACGTGGCTGGTTATGGTGGAATCTAAGCACCCCTTGAATCTACTCGAGGTTCGATATTTGTTTTAGGTCGGATTAATTTAAATTTATATATTTTGAAGGTAAAATATGAGAAAAATGACAAATATACCTCTGAATTATAGTAAATGGTATGCAGATATCCTCTGTCATATTTTTGAAATATTGATGCTTCTACCGTCTAAAAACCAGAGCATATATACTATTTATACTAGCGGACATACACGTGTCATAATCTTATTCATCGATCCGACATTTATTAAATATCGGATCGACAGATAAGATTGCGCCACGTGTCCCTATTTAGTCTTTTGTTAGAGTGGAGGGCATATATGTTCTAGTTTTTGGACGGTAGAGGCATCAATGTCCCAAAAGTATAACGAAAGGTATCTGCATACCCAGGGGCGGACCTATGTGGAGCTTAGGGGTTCACCCGAACCCACTCGTCAAAAAATTACACTGTATATATAAAGTATACTTCTAATTTTAAGCGTATACATAGTAAAATGAACTCCCTCAATAAATAAAGAGGGGTGTGGCTCACTGGCTAGGGAGTTCATTGTTAACCTGAATGTCTCGAGTTTGATTCTCGGTAAGTGCAATATTTTTAACTTTTTTTTTTACTTTAAAAAGTTGAGATGGGCTCAGGTTTTGGGCTTAGAAAACCTAATAAAAGGCCTCATTATTTTTTTATTCAATCTAAAATTGTATTATTATTTTTTATTTTTTATTTTCTTTTTATGTTATTTCTTTTTTAAAATTTATTAGTCACAATTTTTATATTTTTATCTTTTATTCTTTAGTTGCTCAACTTTTTGAAGGTAGTGGCCCCTTTTATGGCTGTTAGTGACCCTTTTTATGGTTGTTAGTGACACATGTTCTTATTTTGTTTTAACATCCACTTTGTAAGTGGCTACTAGATAGGAAATGGTTAGGTTTTTCCTTGTATAAATTCATCTCTTTTGCAAATTAATACATAGCTGGAATTTCATTTCTTCTCATGTACTAATTCAAAGAAACTCTTTGAGAAAATGACGAATTGTTATTAAATTTAAAATTGAATTAGAAAACTATCATATAAAATAAAGTAATTTAAGATTAATCGAATGGAAAATTTTTAAAGTTGTGAATATTCTTTTAATAAAATCTATTTAATTGATTTTTTTTCTCTTAATTTCATTGTATCTCATTTTTACTATTTTCAAGTCGATTCTAAAGAGATTAAAACTAAACTAAACTTATTTGATTGGTTCATAATTTGTTTTTTTATACAAATGATTAACCTAATAAATTGAATTAAATGAACTAAAAAAATCAACGATGTCATTTATTTATCTTCTGAATATGCACTATAATATTAGTAACTTGATAATTACACTTTTCTAACGAATCTTGATGGTTTTTAAAGTAACATATGATTGAATGTGCACTAATTCAAAATTTGGAAAAAATTCACAAAAGTAGAATATTGCAAAATAAAAGGAAAAAAACACTAGAAATTTTAAAAGCTCGATGGAGCAGAGTAAGAGTAGGAAGAACCTAAACACTACATGACAATATAAGTAAATTTAACGGATTAAAATTAATATTTTCCTCCCATCTCGCTCGATTTTTCATCTTGTAATTTTTACGTGTTTACTTTTTTATACTTCGAACCCCCTCAACAAAAATCCTGAATCCGCCACTGTGTATACCATTTACGATAATTAGGGGTATATTTGTCCTTTTATTGGAAACACCTTTAAACTCAGCGTGAATATAACCCGATCTTGCAATATGAGTAATTTAGTATATCCCTAAATTCTCGTCAAGTTCAAGGTGTTTTCAACACTTATCTAAACATTTTATTAAGAGTTTCATGCTCCTATAAGAGTTTGAGACTACTTGTTATATGTCATGTAATAAATCAGGAGTATATCTAAATTTAGTTAATTGAATAAATGAGTGTTTTTAAGGCTATCAATAGCTCGAGGACAAAACAAATACTAATTTATATCAAATTTAAAAATGTTTTCTGTACTTCTCTCTAAGATGTTCTTTATCTAAAGCAAAGAGTTAAAATTTCTAATTAATTATAGAAAAGTTATGGTTATTTTAGGTACATTTATTTTAATGAAGAATGATGTACAACCTGTGGTAGTATGTATCAGCATGGGTGATTTACATAAATGGAATTTGCTATTTAAATATTATATCCAATTTTATTATTTGTGGGGAAATAGCCTTTAAGTTTGGTGAAAAAAGAAAATTAAAACTAAAATAGTCAATTAAAATGTCCAAAATTGAAGTGGCCTTGTCAAGGTTACAATTCTGGTAATACTTAAATGTTTGAAGTGGCCTTTGGCAGGTCACTATATAATAAAAATTTGGCAATCTATAATTTAAGTTAAAAATATCTTTAAATGTTCAAAATTGATCTTAGCAAGCCATACTTTTCAAATGCAAATTATTGCAAGTCCATCACATATGTGTTGGGTTCGGAAGAATCAGAGCATTATGCAAAAATTTATAATGGTGAATTATGATTGTGATAAATCAAATGACAAATAAAAATAATTAAAAGACATAATATTATTATATGATTTGGCCAATTGTCAATACATATTATAAAAACTAATAAAAAAACATTAAAACGATAGAGAAAAAAAAAATCTCCATAAACTAAATTCTTAAAATGTCTATATTGTGAATGCTATTGTGTTTTGGTATGAGAATGGAGTTCTTCAATTTATAGAGTTCCAAATGTTTCATCTAAAGAAAGAATAACCAATTATGGTAGAAAATTATGTTCTTCTTTTAGGAAAAGTAAAATCAGTTATGGTAATGTTTTAACTTTCCTTTCAAAAAAGAGTAAAACTCAAATATAATAAGAAAATCAGGGCAAAACTCTAATTGTATGTTTGAAGTTGTTCTCGAATTGGATTAACTTGAAGAAATTTTTTTAACTTTGAATATAAATTAAACGACGATTATAAAAGAGGGTATATGTATAGTTCATCATATTAAATTGTTATGATTCAAGACTACAAATAAACAATATGAAAATAAAATAAAAAATTAACATGTTGTCATGCAAGTCATGAGTCATGACAAATAGGTAGAACTTCATGCAATATTTTTTTTTACAGAAAATACATAAAAAAAAAACCTTGAACTTGGCAGGAAAATTTACTTTAATACTTTAACTATACGGATGTTTATTTACCCCCCTAATCTTATTTAAAGTGAATAAATACCACCCTAAGAATACAAAACCAGTCTCACCATGGCAAGTATATTATACACGCGCCAAGTCATTGACATATCAACGCCACGTCAGAACCATGTTGGAAATCAGTTTTAAAATTTTGTTTTTTTTCCTTCCCTTCTTCTTCTCTCTCCCATGTCAAAAATCAATTTTTAAAATTTAATTTGTTTCCCTTCTCTCTCCAATGGATGCACTACCTTCCACCTCCATTAGTGTTTTCTCAGTTCTTGCTTGATTACCATTAATTTTCACTAATGACTTCTCTATTTTCAACCTCAATATCTTCTAACAATTTCACCAATTTCTTTTGAGAAAATTCTCATACATTTTCTATCAATATCCATTGATGTGAGATTGCAACAAATATGGACCTACATTGAATTTTTTTACCGATTTATTGCTCTCTTTGGTATTTGAGGACAAATAAATCAACTGAAAATGTAGATGAATTCGACCTTTAGTAAAAAAAAACACAATCCTTTCCAATATTCCATCTTCAAAAACCTTTATTTTTTCATGACATACAACAATCATAATTTTTGAAATCATAAAAATGTGTTAATAAAATTTTCTTTTGTTTGACAAAAATCTCAAGTTTGATCAGAACAAAATTTTATGATTTTTCTCTCTTTAGTAGATCTGAAAAAAAAAGAAGATGAAGATTAAGATGCAGGTGAGGTAGGATACAATGGGGGTGTTCGAAGAAGGAGAAAGGGGGCGAGATAAGGGGTTCAAAATAAGTGAAAAGGGCTGGGTGGTTTTGCAAAAGAAGAAAAAGGGGATTGGGGGGTGGGTGGGTTTGGAGAAGATGAAAGTAGGGGTGGGTGATTTTTTATTTTTTTTTAATTATATAATACATATATTAGTGGGACCAATTTTTTAATCAAAAAGAAAGACGCGCTTGACTATTTTCTTTATGCCACGTCAGCATTAAGGGGGTATTTATTCACTTTAAATGAGATTAGGGGGGTAAATAAACATCTGTATAGTTAAAATACTAAAGTAAGATTTCCTACCAAGTTCAAGGTTATTTTTTTAATGTATTTTCCCTTTATTTTAACATGTTGTCATGAGTTATGACAAGTAGTTATTATATTGAATAACAAAAAATTATAGCAAATCATCATGATTTCAAGTTTCACTCATAATATCTCATTTAAGTTTTTTTGTTGTGCCTATTGTTATCTCTTATATTCAGATTAGCAAATCAAAAATAATAAAAATGAAAAGAAAAAGAAAAGAACTATCCAAATCCACAAACTAGACTGTGTGTCCTTAAGAAATTTAACCCCCTCAAGTATTCAAGGTTGTAGATTAATTCCTCCCAAGATAAAACAAATTAACCATTAAAGAAGTAGCGGTACCTCAAACTTCGATGATTTCAACGAACTCAAAAAGACAGCAACGAATCACATACAGACACGATCGATCGATTTTGTTTGTAAGAAATGTATGCAAAAGAAGGGAATAATTTGATGCAGAAAAATGAGAGAAAGTCTCTCTATTTATAGCTAACAAAGGATAAAAGTCACAACTTTTTGGAAATAGGATAACTTTTCAAAAAAGTCACAACTCTTTGGAAAAATCATAACCTTTCAAACGGTCACAACCCTTTAGAAAAGACACAACCTTTCATAAATGTCACAACTCTTCGACAAAGCACAACCCTTCATTTTCTATTCACACCTTTAAAACCCAACACCTCTTCTTTGTTTATTTCATTTCACTTATGATACCTAGCTCACTCATTTATTTATGGAAAAACTACAAAATATGGCAAACATCAATATACATTTAAAATAAATAGCTATAGTTTTTTTTTTTTTATGTTATATCGATATAACTACACAATAAATAACAAAGATAATTATATACAAATAATCAAGAAAGTTAGTAAATATTAAATAGGAAAGTTATTATTACAAGCATAATTAATTATGTCTAGGCACATTTTATGTGATCAGTTTTCCATGTTTACCCTCATTAATATATTTTTTTCATCAATATCCCTATATCACATATTTTCAATATTTCCCCCAATTCCTTCCAATTTAAGATCCTTTTGATGATTCTAGGAGCAACTTTTGTAATTTGAATTCATCAAATATCTTTTAATTGAATTTTTCTCATTTTTATGAAGATTATATTTGTATTCATCTATATTTTTCATATATTTTATAAGGTTTCAATTAAAGAATTATTTTATTTTTTCGATTATAATGGTTATAGTTATTAAAAAAGGCAGTACAGGAAGACCACCATGAGCAAAAAGAGATTGAAGTTTGTGTGATTGTCAAATTTGTATATAGTAAAATACTTATATACATAGATACTTTATTGTAATTTTAACACAAATTGAAATGGTGATTTGTGAATACAAGTATATCGGGATACATAAGTGATCTATCCAATTTAAAAGGTTGATTAGGCAATACAAGTAGAATTGGATATATTAGTACTCCTATTTTTATAAACAAATACCTGAGTTACCAAATCTTAAGTATTACCGGAAAAACTTGACCAAAAAGAGATTTGACGTTTGTTGGATTTATCAATTTTTAAAACGGCCAGATAATTACACACTTTGATACCTACACATTCTATTATTTTTCATTTTTTCATTTTTTCATTTTTTAGGTTATCCAATGTATCCATCTTTTGTTTAACAACAATGTATTCATATGTATACTATATTGGTGTATTTATTTTTTATTTAACAACAATGTATTCATTTTTCAAATTGTCTTGTTCATATGCTAATTGTCATGCTTTACCTTGTTTGATATATTAAACATTAAGTTTTTATAAATACGTGTATCCTTGATATATTAATACTTTAAGTTTTATAAATAGAGATACCAATTTGAATTCAAAGTATTTATATGTTAATTGTACACAATTAATACATGTTTTTTATTTAGTTCATTGTAATTAAAATTGTATTAGAGTATAAATAGAAAAATAAAAACATATAAAGAAATACAACTAGAAAAAGATATAAATTGTAGTCATTTTTAAAAAATAGCATACTTATAGCTATTAAACTTTAATAATCCTATAAATATAGTATTTTTGTAAGTTGCTCTTTATTTATTCAGTTTCTCTCATAATATCTCTTTTTATAATTTCAAATCTCCAAAAGACAAAAGTACATTTAAGATAATGCATGTAAGTCATGATAAATTCATGTAACTTTGTGGTATGTTCGATGTATATGTGAGAAGGGATATTTTATTTTTTATTCACATCGCATTTAAAATTAGAATTATAGTCCAAAAATTATAATTATGAAATTAATTTATCGTGAGATTGATTATACTTTAACTGAATAAAGTATATTAACTTCAAAACTTAATCTTTAGATATCTCTATCGTATCTGTGAACCAAATGAACCGAGGACTAAATTAAGAGCTAAAACAAGACAACAACAACCAACACTTGAAAGCAACATCTAAGTCTAATGTAACATTACAATTAGTATAAATTGGCAAGGCTTGCTGGTTGTAACTCAATATTCAATAACATTAATAAGTGGACCTTGAAACGATACCAAATGTAGATTAGTTTGGATTTTTTGGGCTAAGAGTCTTGTTTGGTGTTGCTGCTAAAAACAATTTATTTTTTGAAGTAATTTTTTTAAATGATTTTTCAGAAAAGGGAATTTGAAAATAATAATAATTTGTGTTTGGCTAATTCATTTGAAAAGTGTTTTTCATATGCAAAATACATTTGACTGATCTTTTTTGAAAAAATATTTTTAAGAGTCAAATTACGAAAAAGGACAACTATTAATGTAATTTTAATATTAAGATTATTTTATAGAGAGAATCTATTTTAAATATCTAGTATGAAAAGATTAATTAAACTTTTATTTTTATTAAATTAAAATGTACATATTTAAATTTGCAATCAATATTATACTTTTTTTTGGGAGGGTTGAAATCTTTAATTGATATTTTTTTTCTCTTTTTTCTAACCTTACAAAAATATTTTTATTATCTTTTTTTTTCTTCTAATTTGGTAAAATTATACGTAAAATAATATGTAAAATACATAAATATTTTTAAAAATAAGAAAATAAGTAAAATAAAAGAGAAATTTTTATATAGTAGTAATTATTTTGAAGCAAACTTCGTGACAACCTCAATCACATAAATATCATTATAAATAAAGTCATTCTTATGGTTTGAGCATCAACAAAACAACTCGTGACAATTCTCTGACTCATGAGAAGTTAAATAGTTTTTTAAGGATATATTTAGAATCATATATCTGCATCACATGAGAAATTGTTAAGAAAAACAAATGAAAATTTAGATTGCTTCACGTTAGCTTCATTTATTGGAACATTACATACTATTGTATATTTTAAGCAAAAAAAGAAAAATAATTGTTACTCCATAACACCAAAAATTATTGTCCTCAAGTAGTTGAGGTTCTGGAATATATCATCTTAGGATATAATAATTTACTTTATCAGAATAGTGGTACCTGATATTCCAGTGATCTTCAAACTCACTCATAAATCATACAAAAAATTTTAAAGTGTAAGAAAAAAAAGAGTTGAAGATTAGAAAATTTTCTTGGTTGAAAAATGAGAGGAAATCACTTTATTTATAACCAATAAATGGTAATATGAACATGTGCTTATTGTGCCTTATCTGAAAAGTTATGACCCTTCAGAAAAGTGACAACTTATCTGAAAAGTCATAACCCATTGAAAAAGTCACACCTCATCAGAAAGTCACAACCTTTCAAGAGAACACATGCTATTCAAATAGAAATACATGGATGTATTAAGTGGGGGCATTATAGTAATTTAACATTCAAGTTAGGAGTTAATATATATATTAACAATGTCCAATCCAAGATTTCTGTGAAGGGGGTTCGAAGTATAAAGAAGTAAACATGCAAAAATTACAAGATGAAAACTAAGCGAGATAGGCGGAAACTAGTAATCTAAATCTAGTAAATTTAAATTGTCTTGTCATGCCGCGTTTAGTTTTTCTACTTTTACCCTATTTCATCGAGTTTTTCTTTAAAAAAAATCTTGTATTTTTTTCTCTTTTATAATGAGTGTTCTACTCTATTTTTGAATTTTTAAAAAAATTCGACCACTAAGACTCTTTAAAAAGGGTGTAAGAATTGAGTTACTAATATTATAGTGTATATTCATAAGATAAATAATTGATATCGTCGATTTTTTAGTTTATTTATTTCAATTAGCAGGTTAGTCATTTGTGAAAAAGACAAATGATGAATAGATCAAATAAGGTTAGTTTAGTTTTCATCTTTTTAAAATCGAACTAAAAAAAACTAATTAAGGGAAAAAAATCAATTGATTAGATTTTATCAAAAGAATATTCATGACTTTTAAATTTCTTCATTCGATTAACTTTAATTTGATTTATTTTACATAATATTTGTAAATCAATTTCAAATTTAATAATAATTCATCATTTTTTAAAAGAGTTTCGAGTTAATACATGAAAAGAGACTTACGTAGAAATAAAATGAGTAGCATAAATAAGGAACAAAAGACAAAAGTAGGAAAAATATGTCTAATAAATTTAAATAAAGATAAATTGAGAAAAATAAATAGCATAGAGAAAAAAATAATGATAACAAAAATAATAAAGATTTACACTGAATCCGAAAACAATGAGATATTTCATTGAGTTGGGAGTTGAGCCAAAAATCAGAGCCCATTTAGCTTTCCAAAAATAATGAAATGGAATTGGATTTGAGCCCAAATTCAAAGCCCATTCAGCTTTTCAAAGCAAAAAAAAAAGTGAAAAAATGTTGCAAGCAAGAATCTGACCTGAACCATTTCGGCCAAAATTGAAACCCTTAGCCGCTAAGCCAAGCTTTTCTTTTGATTTAAGGGGTTCATTTTAATATAGGGAAAATTACGTGTATAAGCAAACATATACTAGTTAATTACTTAATATAACTATAGTTTACCTTAATTACAATTCGCGGCTTACTTTTAGCTATAATTGCACAACTCAGCTTTTTAGTTTTGTATAATTCGCGCATTTGTATAATTCAGAATTTGTATAATATAATTTGTATAATTCATAATTTGTATAACTATTTGCACTTTTGATGTTTGTAATTGTATAAATTCGTTATTTCGAGTTTATATAAAAATAACTGAATTATACAAATGTACCTGCGAATTATACAAACCTGCGAATTATACAAATCCGCGAATTATATAAATGGGGCAGCTTAAACTATAACTACAACCCGTAAATATGCAAACTATAGCTATGGAGCATAATTAAGTTTATTATAGTGGCTATTTGTGAAAGTTCCTCTTTAATATATGTACACATAAAATAAAAAATAGATCTTATATATACAATGTAATTTTTGAACGAAAGGGTTCGGGTGAACCCCTAACCTCCACATGGGTCTGCCCTTTGTGAAGAATTATATAACAAAGTTATACAAAAATTTTTTTATCAATAAATGTATTCAATTTAATTTTTTTCTTATGAAATCAATGAAACAAATTGTCGTAATTATTTTTTGTGTCATATATAAGACATGAACCTCACAAATTTAAACAAATATACTCATATACTACATCCGACTACAAATCAAAATGGATCTTCATCAATTTTTTTGAATAATTATTACTGGTTCTTCATTTAGTTCCCTATGAACAAAAAAATAAAAAAAATAAAAAAATAATGATTCTGATAGAGAAAATATCAAAATTATATTAATTTTAAAATAAAATCATTATTTAAGTTATAATTTGACTAATTTGCTAAGTTGAATCTTTGGTGATTATTATTCCACATATTTAGATAATACTTTTCAGTGAGATTGGTAAACATCAAATGATTTGAAGATGATTTTTCAACTTTGACAAATTTATATTGTCATTTTGCATTATATTTACACTTTTTGCAAATGCATATAATACATTCAGATCCAAACAAAAAACACATGACAGCTATTCAAAAGAATTGATAAAGATCCATTTTAATTTGTGTATGTCGGTAGTAAAACATATGTCTTTTTTGAATTTTATTTTATTTGCAGGGTTCGATCTATATGACATAAAAGTAATTAGTTTTATCATATCAATTTTATTCTAATGGTAAATTTAATTGAATATTTTTATTATTGTATTTTAAAAATTGAGAGAAGTTAAAAATATTTTTAAATTCGACGTAAATTATTAATTTAATTTTTGAATTATTGTCCGCCTTAAAAACACCCTTTTACTTACTAACTGAACTTACAACGAGTGTATCAACTCTTCTCTGATTTTTTTTAAAAAACTCCATGCTCATATGAGAGTTTGAGACCACATGCTATATGTGACATATCAGAGGTATTTCTAAGTGAATTTTTTTGAGATATTTATAATGGTGGACCAAATAAAAAAAAGAGTATTTTTTTTTTCAAATAAACGTGCTATTATTCAAATGTGAAGTCATTATTTTATTTCTAAGAAAAAAAAGCAGTTATATGTATATGCTTTGAAAATTACTACAACAATTAAATAGATATCACTGTCAAAAGCTGGTGAGAGCCAAATAGCGTTAACCGAAAGTGAAGCCTATTCAGAGGCATCTATAGATTTTTTCTTCGTAAACGACGTCGACCTTGTGCTTCCCGAAGAATTTCCGTCTTTTCCTCTTCAAATTCCGCTAAATTTCCCCAAATTTTGAGTTCAATCTAACCAGGTTTTCCTTGCGAAATTCAATATTAGTGTTGTTCTTATCATATGAAAATTGAGTGTTTTTTTTTTAGATGATTTGGATTATTCATTTCCCAGGTAGTTTTTTTTTTTTGTGTTTGTACTAGTTAATTTTATGGGTAATTGGTGTTTGATGTTAATTGTATGGAGTAGAAAGAGTAAAGGAAATGTTTTGCTAATTTTTATAAATGCAAGTTCATTTATTATCTGGAATTCTCTGGAAAGGTTGGATTTTGTTTTCTTTGGTTGTTATTGATGTTTATAGTGAAATTTGGTTGTTTTGTTAAGTAATTTGTTTTTAACTAGAGGATTTGACGTGTTTTAGTATTCCTTTATGCCTTTCTTGTGGTTTGGAAGCAAAGGACAAAACTTTTAATGGCAACTTAGCGTTTGAGAACTTTGTACCAAAACTTTTCTGACTTAGGAGAACTTGCATGCTGAAATTCTTCATTTTTATTGATAACTGTGGTGTCTGGGTCAGCTTGCGAGCATCCACGGGTACTTGCTACCTCTCCTAACATAGAAGAAAGGTACTATTCTAATTTCAGTGTCAGTGTAATGCTTAGCTTAATCGAAGATATCATTCTCATATATTTCTCCATTCTTCAGCAGCATTTTACCTTGAATGAGGCTAATAGCATGTAAACTCTCATTTCTCAAGTTACAATGGGACTTCATTACAGACTTCGAGGTGCTTATAATATGACCTTTACTTAAGTGATTACCATAATTAAATTAGAGAATTTGAGGGAAATGAATCATATCAGTCAAGAAGTAGTGTAGTTCTTACATAGGCTACTGCCGTGGTAGGAAAAGGCATAGAAATGAAAGCCCTTTATCAAGAAGAAAAGGAAAAAAAGAAGAAAAAATAAAGTCAGGCGAGGTCATTCCTTTGCCGCTCATGTGAACAATGTGGAAGGAGATAAATAGAAGAATATTTGAAGGAATTGGTAACTCTTGTATAGATGTTACTGGACAATCTTCATTCTTTGTATAGTTTTGGAGTACATAGTACATATAAAATGGAGTGTTTGTTGGGGTTCTAAGCAGAAGGTACAACTAAAACACTCGTTTAGTTGATAAAGGCACAAATAAGGAGAGTATAAAAGCAGTGGAATGAAAGAAATGAAGCAAAAGTAATCACTTAAGTTTGAAAACCGTTTAAAAAGTTACCAGTTTCAAAAAAAAAAAAAAACCCGGTTAAATTTATGTTTTTAATGCCAAGATTCAATTTTAAGTTTTTATTCACCTAAATTTGTTCCTACTCATTGGCATATTTATTCAAGATGTTCTCTTAACAATTGATATACTAATTCCAGCTATGTTGATCTTCTTTTGATAACCGAAAAACTCCTTGTGAATTAGCTGACCAACCCTAGTTGGTCCACAGGTTAGAAACTCGGAGGAGTATGGGCATGTCCATATACCCTTTTCTCACTCAAATATTAGGTTACTTTTGAGTGGTAGGATTCGAGCCTGTGACGTGCATCCTATTCATACATTGAACTGTATTTAATGTTTGGTGGTGCTCTTTCTAACGTAGAGCCTGTGGTCAATGAGGCTCTCACCTCAAATGTCTTGTTGCTTGCACTAAAGTGCAGCTTAGGCGAATTGAAGCAATCAATATATGCAGCAGTGAACTTTAGGGCATAAGCGCTTAAAGCAAGGTTTTAACAACACTGGCTACAGAAGCAACAATAAGGTTTTGTGCATGTGTGCGAGCTGTTCTCTTTACATGGAAAAAAAGAAAAAATTCTTTTTGACATGAGCTGAATATGTATTACACACCAAAAATACCTTAATATTTAGTGACATCTATATGCCATTTTTCTGTAATAGCATGCCATTAAAGGAAAAATGAAAATGGTAAGATTAAGGAGTTCATAAATATAGAAAACCAGTCTTTGGAAAAGACTAAAAAGGAAAGAGTGTCGTATGAAAGAGAATGGAGGGGATACCTGCATGATGATTATTCTCATATCTGCAAGAAAACATTTACTTGCAATTACTCCTTTACTATGGATTGGTCTTTTACAAAATGACACCACAGGTACGAGAAATCTGGTTTAAGTATGTGTGTCAATACCTATCGGAAAGAATATGTGTAAACTAAGTTTTTGTTCTTAGGAGATGATTCGTTTACTTTTATGCATGCCAATCTTTACTTGTTTCTTCTTGCTTTTTCTTTTCTCGATTGGGTTGGGTGAGGGGTTGCTATATTTTGATGTACCTCCCACTATTGACACTACATTGATAGACATCAGAGTTCCGACTAACATATATCTGTTAGTTTACCATTGAGTAAGTATTTCTGAACTAAAGTCTTCATAACTGTTCATAGTCTGTTAGCTTGCCATTGAGCCATTAATTTGGAACTGAAGTCTTCATAACTGTTTTTGGATCCTTTAATTGCCATTGTTCATGCTGGTTTAGCAGGATGATAGGACTCATATTTTTTCCAAAATAACACTTTCTTAGTTGCTTATCTCCCTTCTTGCAGATCTATAACTTCTTAGCTAGAAATACATATCTCAACCAGGCTACAATCAATGGGATGGGGAAACATCTATAAGAGGCGTGTGAAAGTTTTTGCTGTAGCTCTTATCATTTACTTTGATTACAAGGTATGATTTATGCTGCGTAGCTGCTAGGTTACTAATGTTAATGTCATATCTGAAAGTTAAAAGATGAAAAACTGGCTTTTGTCATCTTATTTCCTTTTACTAAGCAGACTGAAGAACTTATAAACACTATTGTGTGATGTGAAGGCTTTACAGCAGCGAGAAAAATGGGCAAACAAGTTAAAGATAGCTTCTCTATGGGAGAAAGCTCATGAACGCAATGCTAAGCGTGTTCTTAATTTAATAGTAGAGCTAGAAGGTTTGTGGGTGAAACTTGGACAGTATCTATCCACACGTGCTGATGTACTGCCAGAGGCTTATACACGCCTTTTGAAGCAATTACAGGACTCTCTTCCTCCCCGCTCTTTAAAAGAGGTAACTTTGGTTAACTTTATCAAAGGATTTTCAACAATGGATTGTTTGCAATAGCAATCCTATTGCTAGTGATTGCATTCTTTATTTTAGTCATTTGCTAGAACTGTTATCATCTAGAGAAAACACATTTGCAGGAACCATTTGTAATCTCTTGAAATTGATTATTTGTATCTTATGCATTCAACATGGAGGTGTTAGTTTTGTGGTTCTCTCAGTTTATTTGCATTGTTGATTCAGAGAGCTTTAACTGGTGATTTGGATTTGACGAATCAAAGTTATAGGTTTCTTTCCTCCTTCATTTATTTGTTTTCTCCTTGCACTCTATTTGAGGGGATCTTTTCTATTGGGGTTTGGAAGAGGGGTGGGGTGGTGGCAGGTCTCCAGTTTAGTAATTTGTACATTGAGATTTGAGTTAGTTTTATGGATGTGCAGTTTCATGAAATGTTCTCATATGAGGAATATATGAATGATGACCTGAATATTTTCTTATGGTTGAGAATTGAGAAACATCATGAAGGTTTTCTTAAGATTCTTTTGCATAAAAAAAAGTGGTTTGCACATCCTAACTCATGTGTTCTGTTTGTTGTGTGTCTGAGAGGGTGCAATTGGTAGGAGATAGTGGAGAGACAGAACTGTAAAAGAGTGGAGGCTGTGTTTGATCATATTTAAAGCCGATCTTTTAATTGGGTTTTTAATAACATGACCAAGAAGACCAAGTTAGCTATTAATCATCGAAGCAACTCAGGTTACGTCGATGTGAAAAGATATACTAAAAACTCCCATGAATTCATTTACTTACGATTCATACTCTGGCGCATCTCTGATGTAAGCTGGAGAACCAAAGGTCTGCAGGGAAATCTATTCTATGTTGCCTGGAATTTTGCATGGATAGTAAGTATTTTTCGGAAATAATTATCTTGTTTTAATATTTAGACATGATTCCTCCTCTTTTCATTGATTAGCATATTTTTACAGGATACTTGCCTATCCCAAAACCTCAAATTTGTTTCCGGGGAGTTTCAAATATATACAATAAATTAGTTTACAACAAATATAGCCATGTTTTATTTACATAAAAAATAGCCAAAAATCATAGGAGATATACCTTGACGGTACAATATAGCTTGCCAAAAGTTGTAGAAAGTATACACTAACTACAATATAATTTACCTATACATGAGTTATACACTGACTATACATTATAATACACTCAAAAAACTGAATATAGCTTAATTATACATGAAATATACACGGAGTATACATGAAGTATACACCTACTATTCTATATCGATCAACTCAAGATCACCTCTAAACAATCCCAAAATTTAGATGTGAAATCCTCTCGATGTTTTGAGTTTTTAGATATATAATTCGCTCGAAACAATTCACGTTTGCGGAACATCAAATTTTTATAAAGAAGAAGAATATGGAAGAAGAAACTGGTGACGACAATGAAGGTGGAGAAGAAATTGGCCATTTTTTTGGTAATCAAATTGACCAAATGGTCATTTGTTGTAATTATCCTTTGGTTTCCTATATAGCCTCTTCTTCAGAACCCCTCTCCCCTAGCTGAAGCCTACTGAGAAAAACAATCTTCTGCTCCATGTGGTTTTATATCTTAACTTTGTAATCACTTACACGCTTGTCATCCAGCGTCCACAATTAATTGGAAGTGAAAGTTTTAAGAGCAACCGAAAATGATTATGGGAGACGACAATTCGTCAATTACAAGAAGATGACATTCCTTTTCTCTGTGAAGGCATAAATTATGGAAAAACCTGTATGCCATAGTGGAGTGACAAACACCAGTTTATCATCTGCTTATTAGGGACAATTATCGCTCTTGAACTGTCCTTGCTAGACAGAACCATGTCAAAAGTAGCTCAGTAGAGATAGATCTAGCTTGATCCTAAGGGAACTCTTAGTGTGCAGTAAGCATTAGAGCTTTTACATTTTAGTGGCCCCTTTTAAATCCTTTAAATATTTGTTTCTCTACTTATCTCCTATATCATTCAGATTGTCATTTCTATGACATAATCTTGGGATGCCAAATTTGCTTTAGCTGGAAATTATCTAGATTTCTTTGCTCTTAGAGTATTGTATATCTCTATATTTTTGCTAATAAAATCATACAAGACATCTGCAGAAGTTCAACTCATTTTTATGCAGTTTGAATATCTAAACATTCACCAGACTGATAGAAAGAATATCTAATATTCAACAGATATATAAAAGGAATATCTAAAATTAATCTGATAAATGTTACTAATTGAATGAATTGTTTTTCCCCAGGTATGCAAAACCATAGAAAAAGAGCTGGGGAAGACCATGGATGATCTATTCTTGGATTTTGACAAAGTTCCTCTGGCAACTGCCTCAGTAAGTGTCTGAACTATAAAGCTAGGCGCAGAGTGGAAACAAGGATTTACAACTAGGCAGTTAAGCAGTAATTCAGCCACTGCTTTCCTACCTTGATAGTAATATATATAGTTATTTCTTTCAGTTATATTAGAAGTACCCATAGATGTGGGATATAATAGAGGAAGTTGGTGTGAGCTATAAGAAACAATGGTGGTCCTAACATTAGCTTTTCAGTTTTCCTTTGGTCATGACATGAGACTTAAATTATCCTAATTACTTTCAACATTACCTTTCCGCAGATAGCTCAAGTTCATCGTGCAACTTTGAGTGATGGCCAGGAAGTTGTTGTCAAAGTTCAGCATGATGGTATAAAAGCAGTTATACTGGAGGTTGTTTATACTAGAGCCAAAGATTTTGTTTTTGCTGTGTGAATATAGAGGTACTGAAAAAGAATAGTTTCATTTACGCATGCTCTTTTTCAGGACCTGAAAAATGCCAAGTCAATAGTTGATTGGATAGCATGGGCGGAACCACAATATAATTTCCACCCCATGATAGATGAATGGTGCAACGAATCACCTAAAGAACTAGATTTCAATCATGAGGCTGGTATTCTTCAAGTAGTCAAATTGATTTACTTAATGTTTCAGCACTGTTTTCTTCTGTATCACGTTTGTTAAGCTTTTCTCTTCTTCTGGTTTTGGCAGAGAACACCCGAAAGGTCTCAAGAAATCTCCATTGTAACAAAAGATGTGATGATAGTAAGCCTGCTAATCATGTGGATGTACTAATTCCTGAAATCATTCAAGTATGTTCCTCTAGTATGTAGAAGTTATCTAAGCAACTATTCTGTGACTTTTTAGGAGCCATAGTTTCTCGTAATTTTTCCTACTTGAATGCTTTATAGATTTGATGGTATTGATAGAACTACTAGGAGCGGAACTCCATTTCCTTAAGTAGTAATATATAGCAACATGTAGAGAGTTGTTACATCAAATCTATTCTAGAAGAATACATCTTTCTCGTAACAGTAAGAGGGACTTCACCAAGGTTCATATGGATGATTTAGGAGCGATTTTACCAACTTGTCTAGGAATGAGACGTAGTAGTTGTAAGGATCTTGCAAAGGTTCTTGGTGAGCTGTAGTTTTCATTGCATCAAGTGATGCAAAAAACAAGCGCTTTGTCACTTGAGGCGATGAAGTGAAGCAAAGTGAGGGTGCGCTTCTTCAGTGTGAGATTGAAGAAGCAACCACTTCAGTCAAAGAAATGCAAAGCGATGAAGCCCTAAAGTGATCGTTTTTATTTATTTATTATTTTTAAAAGTGAATTTTCAGAAGAAAAAGACAGGAACAAACATTTTTAGACAAAAGAAGTTCTTGCTAAAAAATAAAAAATGACCTAAGTGGGACAATTAGACACTTGACCAGTGATCTAACAGCCAGAGGTTTTCTTTCTTAATTTTCTTTTTGGTTCTGCTGTTGTGTCTGCGTCTTCTTCGGTGCTGACTGCAGCCATTGCTGGGTCTTTTATGATGATTTGTAGTTTTTTCCCACTTAGTTAATAATAAAAAAACAGTTTATTTGATACTATTTTATTAGTGTTTATGCAAATACTGTATAAAGTTTGTTTAAGAGTAAAAAAATCAGTTTATTTAATTGTTCTTTTAATTATTCAGATAGTTTAATAGTACAAAATCAGTTTATTTAAATACTTTAATTGTTGGAAATTACATGGAAAATTTTGTATCTTGAGGCATGTTAAGGACATTTTGTCGGACTAGGTGTATCCTCGGGATTCAACAAGCCTTCCTTTAACAGAGAGGGAGCAGGAACAACAACATTTAAATGACAAATCCATCTAGTCCGGAAAGGAAAATAAGTGAAAAGTTAATTAAAAATCTGTGGAATTTATTGAAGAGACCCCGCTTCCCCCTTCCATTCCACTTCCAAAGTTTCATACCACAAACATTTATATTCATATCAACTTAGTAACCTGCTTATACTATTTTGATCTTGACATGACATGTCTTCTGCAGTATATTCACTTTCATTTGTTTCAACCTTTAATTGAACATACATCTTTAAATCCGTTATATTTACATTTGCAGCTTGATTTTGTGTTTAAGGCCATATGAGAATAGTTTCTGATTGCCTCCTATTTCATTTCACCAGTTGTTAAATTTCCATGGCAGAATTGTTTCCAAAGATCCATCTTTTCGAAATGCATATAAATAGTTTCATAATTTTTCTTGCTTCCGTAAATATCTACTTTCTTTTCTTGGCTAGTGCCAGGCTGCTTTATTTATTAATATAATGGTTGCTTACCTTTTCACCCAAAAAGATGCTGAACTAGTTTATGGTATTTATTACATATTAGTTTTTGGATTACTTCAGAAAGGTGTAGGCAAAGCTGTAGGCTTCAATCTCTTGAATCTCTCATCCGTTACTTCTGTCCATGTATTCTTCCTTTTTCCAGTAACATTATTTTTCAATGATAAGGTAAGGTAGTTATATTGATATAACGGTTTCAAGCTGGTACTTGCATAAATTACAAAAGTCTGGGAGCAGTCACCTTGCTTTATTACTTCATTAGAGAATCCAAGAATTCCAAAAGTTGAGCTGGACACTCTAGCAAACAGCTCTTATCCCAAAAATGCAATTTCGCATACAATTATACTTTAAAACAGACGAGTGTTGCTTTTATCCATCCATAACATGTTTATATTGGATTACTTGAAATTGCAGTCTACCGAAAAGGTGCTCATACTTGAGTATATGGACGGTGTTCGTTTGAATGACGCTGAATCACTTCAAGCCTTGGGAGTAGATAAGCAAAAACTTGTCGAAGAAATTACACGCGCATATGCACACCAAATTTATGTTGATGGATTTTTTAATGGAGACCCTCATCCAGGTACACCTCCATTCATTTTTAGCTCACTATGGATGAGTCACTGTCTTCTCATTAATTATTTTAGCATGTCTGATCTGTTTTTGTTGATATGCTGCCTGTCCAGACTTCCTTCTTTTTTTGTACCTCACTATGATTCTACCAAAGCTACAACATTTCTTCCTGCTAATTACGCTGAATACACGTTTCCAATCTTAATATGTTTCACTCTGTTGAAAATTTTCTTGGGTTGTCAAAAATAGGAAATTTTCTGGTGAGCAAGGAACCACCTCATCGCCCAATTTTGTTGGATTTTGGACTCACAAAGCTACTTTCAAGCTCCTTGAAACAAGCTCTTGCGAAGATGTTTCTGGCAGCTGCCGAGGTTTGTCCAGTTCCTTTAACATCCAATGAGGACTGTATATACTTGTAATGATGTATTCAATGAATTTATGAATTTATCGATGCAGACATGTCATCAAGGCCCTATATGGCTAACTGCTTTCATACTTCATGAACAAGTCATATTAGTTGATCTTTTTGCAAATTATTTAAACCATGGTCAAGAGAATCATTACCTAATAAAGTTTTGTCGAAGATACCAGGCACAGGGAAGAATAAAAACTGATACTCACACATGTCAATGTAGCATATTTTATGCATATCTAGATCATCATATTAGCAAGGATGCCTTGAACACGGAACACACACATATAGGCTTGTCCACTTTCACCACAAAAAAAATAAATTGCATAGAGGACAAGGCACATATTGGTTTTGAGATCATAGCTGAGACACAGACTCTAGAGTTGTGTGGGCCCTGATACAAGTATTTAAAAGTTCTGATATTAGGAGGCCCTTAAATAGAGGGACAGCAAATTGTGTAATCTTTGATTTGGTCAGTGAAATATTGCTTTACACCACTTATAGGACATACAAACTGCTCATAGGAGGCGGTACGGTGAATGAAACAATCATGGTCTGACTACACACTCTACCCTAGTAAACAAATGGAAGCCTCAAATTGATTAATCTTCACTCATGGAATAAGGCTGCTATTGCTAAACATTGTTGGGACCTAGAGCATAAACAAGATAAGTTGTGGATTAAGTGGGTGCATTCTTACTATATTAAAGAACTCCTTTCCAAGAAGTGATCATTTCCCAACAAGCTTGTTGGATGGTAAAGAAAATTTTGGAGGCTAGACAAGTTTATTCACAGTTTCAGCCCATAGTCTTGCAGAACAGAAGTATGATCAGGCAACTATACTTTCACTTGTTTCGGCCCCAACAGAGAGTTCCATGGAAGTGCTTGATGTTCCAAAACTTTGCCAGGACAAAGGCAGTCTTCACTATGTGGTTGCAGCTGCAAAACAGACTAAACACCACTGATAGACTCAAAAAATGGGGACTAGATATAGAGCTGAAGTGTGTATTGTGCCGACTTGATCTTGAATCCAGAGATCATATGTATACAAGGTGTCCTTACAGTCAACAGGTTTGGAGCAAGTTATTACAATGGATTCAATTTGTACAAGCTCCTTACAACAATTGGAGCCAATATGTCTTGGGAATCATTGATGCTGCAAAAGGGAGAACTCCAACTGCCCAAATTTTTAAGTTGGTGTATACTGAGTATGTCTATGCGATTTGGATTGAGAGGAACCACAAAATCTTTGAGAAGGATAGCAGAACTTGGGAATCTCTTGCCATGGAGATTGCTTATATTTGTTGTGTTAGGGCCAGCCAGAAAACTATGCAAGCCATTCATCAGTTTGCGTTTTAGATTGCTAGCTTAGTTTTCCTTTGTTCTAGTTGTCTCTGTTTTTTTTTTAGAATAGCAAGTTGGGTATGACTTTGCTATTGGATATGTAATGGTTACACTTTGGTGATTAATATAATCTTGTTGGTTACCAAAAAAACAAAAACAAATGGAAGCCTGTAGATCAACTCTACATAGAATTTAACCTTAATTTTTTTTATCAATCCCTTAGTGTAATGTCTAAACTCATGTAGTGAAAATGAAACAACAGTGTCTTCTGCAGCTACTAAATACTGTTAGGGGTCGTTTGGTGTGAAGTATAATACCAAATAGTCTTGGGGTTAAATTATAGTACCACTTAATTTATTGTTTGGTTGGCAAGTCGGGATAACTTATCCCGGGATTAACAATTAGTACCGGGATAAGTTATCCCTCCCCTTAGGTGGTATAGTAATCCCGGGATAACTTATCCCAGGATAAAATAAGTAAATGACAAAAATGTCTCTTTAAACCCTTTTTATACATCACTTTTTACATTCATGAAAGACATTTTTATAAACAAATAAATTGTTCAATTTTTTTTTATTATTTTGAATACAACAAACCAAACACTCAATTAAAAATAATCTTATCATAACTTATCCAATCATAACTAATCCCATCATAATTTATCCATCATAATTTATCCCATCATAACTAATCCCATCATAATTTATCCCATCATAACTTATCTCATCATAACTTGAATTCAAACCAAACGACTCCATAGAGTCATCACTTTTTACATTCATGATGGACATTTTTGTAAACAAATTAATTGTTCTTAAAATTTATTATTTTGAATACAACAAACCAAACACTCAATTTAAAATAATCTTATCATAACTTATCCAATCAAAACTAATCCCATCATAATTTATCCCATCATAACTAATCCCATCATAATTTATCCCATCATAACTTGAATTCAAACCAAACGACTCCTTAGAGTTCTGTTGTAAATGAACAACATGAATAAAAACGAGAAGCAATCTCCTTGCTCTCCTATCACATACTAAGATAGTGAGGACTTCTAGATTGTAAGGTTTCTTCTACTGTATCAGATCAGTAGTGTTAAGCCTGAAGCGACAATGACCACGTAAATGCGTGAATGCACAAGGATCCTATCCCCCAGTGTAATGCCTAAACTCATGTAGAGAAAATGAAACAACAGTGTCTTCTGCAGCTACTAAGTACTGTTAGAGCTCTGTTGTTAATGAACAACATGAATAAAAACGAGAAGCAATCTCCTAGCTCTCCTATCACATACTAAGATAGTGAGGACTTTTTTTTTTATAAAGAAGATAGTGAGGACTTCTAGATTGTAAGATTTTTTCTACTGTATCAGGTCAGTAGTGTTAAGCCTGAAGCGACAAGGACCACGTAAATGCGTGAATGCACAAGGAACCTTGCCTTCCAAGTGGAAGATGAGGGGAACTTCTCAAATTCCTTTAAATTTGAAGAAAAGGTGTTCAAGAGGGAATTCCTCTAACATCGTGAGTAACTTTTCAGTGGAAGACCTCAGAGTAACTAATGGATGATATTGATGGAAGTCAAAAGGATGGCAAGCTAATTCTCTGTCATTAAGGTTGAAAATTAAATGAATATTGGAACAGCAAGAGGAGCATTAGCCGAACAAGAAGGCAGCACATTGTAGCAACAGAAAGGACATCTTCGAGTCTACTGGTATTTTCAGAATAAAGAAGATTGCAATTACCTTTTGGACCCTGTAATGAGATCTGGGCCTTCAACTTGCATGATCATGCTACAGATGTAAGATACTCCGAAATTAAGACAGCTGGTGAGGAAACATGGTATAGAAGGTTTCACTTGGGAGTTGTTTAGTTCACGGTCTAATTATGCAGGGCTGTAATAAATGATGGTTGTGAGAATAATTTAAGAACAATTATGCTATAACTAATACGGAAATTACTATGCAGAGAATAATACAAATGATAAGAATTAGCTTTAGTAGTCAGTATATATGTACAAGTTTTTTTAGTTTAAAAAACTTCAAAGCACAAATTATGAAGATTTCATACTTTATTAGATTTTCATCTCTTTTTTACGAAAATAAGGCACATTATGTGAGGTTATCTCTTTAAATCATTGTAGGTGCTCTTATCCATGTCTAGTAAACGTTTTCTTATTCCAAAGTTTATCCTGCATTGAATAATGCACAGAATTCCCGTATAAGTTATGCAAGTTTTGTTTATATGGAACACAAAATTGGTATCCAAATGTTGTATTAATACTTTTTGAGAATGATAACTTGAGTATTAAAGAAAAAGGCACTAGGATAGTGCCAAAACCATAAATACAAAGAGAAAGGACAGCAGATCCAACTATGAAATCCTATCAGTTACAGAGCACGTATCAGATCTACTAAGGATACTCTACAAAAGATGGAGAGTTTTATTCCTAACATAGACTTTTATGCCACAATTTTTTTTTTCATATGGGGGAAACAAAGCAAGCCCTAAGAGCAGTTAACTGGTTCAGAAGTATTATTCTGATATGCCATGATAAGCACTATACTCGTGTATCAGACCTGTGTGTCAACAGTTAACCTCTAGTTTTTTACCAAGTGTGAGCAGTCAACTTTTTTAGTAATATTCAACATTCTAATTTACAGCTGGGCCTCCTATTTCCTCTACCCTTGCTTATATTCTGGTATTAGAAAATGGATAATTGCTTAAAACCTTTCTATCTGTGTCATAGTTTGATTTATATTGTACATAGTGCTAAAATTCAGCTAACAGATCTATGAGCCCCATTACTTAGTTGTAGTTCTGTTTAATAGTCTTCCCTCTTGCAGGACAAAGTTATAAGATAAGCATATATTATAAAATCATCCAAGCTATATCTGTTTACTCATCTTGTTGTTATTCTCAGACTTAGCTGTAATATCTTGTCAAAGACCTGTTGGGCTCTCCTATTCCAATGAAAAATTTATGTTTTTGTTTGATATAATCAACAAAATGTTGTTATTGTTTCTCTACCTATTCGCCATTTAAAAATTGAGATACCACTTCTTGCAGGGGGACCATGTAGCACTTTTGGCTGCATTTGCAGAGATGGGACTCAAGTTTCGCCTTGACGTACCGGAACAGGCTATGGAGGTTACTTCTGTGTTCTTCCGTTCTTCCACGCCTGCAAATGAAGCTCTTGTAAGCTTTCTCTTTTTAGTTGGTTATTTCTATCCAATTTCCCTCTTCTGACTTATCTCTCAATTTGATGAAGGAAAGTATGAAAATGTTATCTGAGCAAAGGTCAAAAAATTTCAAGGTTATACAAGAAAAGATGAAACTCAATGAGAAGGAAGTGAAACGCTTTAATCCTGTAAGCTTATAACTTTTTTCAATCACTAGTGACTGAATTATTAAGCTCTGACTATAATGATTCTGAAGCAGCTGACAATTTTTTCCAGGTTGATGCTTTTCCTAGTGATATTGTTATATTCGGGAGGGTTCTTAATCTTCTTAGAGGTTTGTGATGAATGTTCTCTTTGATCTCCTCTTTGTATCATCTAAGTGCGAACAACTGACTCAGTGGTTGTCGGTGATTCTCAGGGCTTTCTGCAACAATGAATGTGCGCATAGTCTATATAGATATCATGCGACCTTTTGCTGAATCTGTGCTCCAATGGTTAGTTCTGTTTTGTGCTTATTTTACATATATCACTGGATGCATTGCTCATTAAGTATTTTGCCAATTTTTACAGCAACTTAAATAGAGGGCCAGCTTTGAATCCACGATGGATCTATGACACCCCAATTCATTCTGATGTTGAAGCCAAACTAAGGCAGCTTTTGGTTGAGCTTGGGAATGCTGAGAAAATACTTGGAATCCAGGTACATATTCGTAATTACTATGTCTTTGCAGTCTGATTATCCTGCCACCTTGCTCCCCTTCCCAATGGTTTTGTACACAACTCTTCCTTGCAGGGGCAGCTGTTATCACTCCTTAGTTATCCAATAGTTACTGCAGTAATTTCTCTATAGTAGCAGTTATTTTCCTGTAATAGTGCAGTTATTTTCCTGTAATAGTGCAGTCTTTCATTCCAGTTAAGTTAGGAAGTCATGTCCTAGTTTCTAGGGGTAGTTATTTTATAAGTATTGTATTTAAACTATCTGGTGTATGAAAAAAGGGAAGCAGAAAATTATTCAAGTTTTGAGTACTTCAAACTCAAGAGATTGTAGGTTCTCTCTTAACGAACCAGCACCATAGGTCGTAGGAAGAAAACATTTGATTTCACACTACAACACCCCATAACCAGATCCATATCAGGGGACCATAACAGCAGCCAACACTATTGGTACTGCAGGACGCAATTTCTTGCCGCAGCAAAAAAGTAAAGGGTATTTAGTCAAGATAAGTCTTTGATTGAACACTCAGTCAAAGAGAATAAGATTTAGTATAGAGTATGGAGTACCTTTTCAATTTGGGGTTGGTGTATAAGTAAGATGTACCTTGAAACAAAGAGAAAGCACAAAATAAATACAGAAGATGGAGCAATCAGTTAATGTAAATATCAACTGGACATCTTACAATTCTGAGAGATGAGATGAGTGGAAAAAGCACTGGAAATGTCTATGTGAACCATGTGGATGGTTCAGATGGAAAAGGACATCAGTTAGTCATTGCAGTTGTTGAATTGATCTGAGAGTTCTTTAAGTGAATAGGAATGGATAATTTTTTTGTCAAACTCTGTAGTGCTATTAATCGGATATGTACTCAACTCTTATAGAAGTTCAGGTTCTTATTCAATGTTTCATTTGGGTTTCTGATATTATATTGGGACTTGTCAACTTAGAATAGGCTGTTGTTTTCCACATTTCTTTTAATGAAGTGATTTAACGATCCTAGCTACATGGATTAGTCATACTGCTGCCAAATGTTCTGATATAGAAATGTTTCTCCAATTAAGTTGGTCTATGGATTTGGCGATTTGTTCCTGGGTTTCACTGATTCAAGCTTGCTCATTGTTTGCTGTGTATTTTAAGGTATGTGCCTACAAAGATGGAGAAGTGATCATTGATACTGCTGCTGGGGTACTTGGAAAATATGATCCTCGACCAGTCCAACCCGATAGCTTATTCTCTGTTTTTTCAGCAACAAAGGGAATATGTGCTGGACTGGTGCACTGGCTGGTTGATAATGGGTATGTTATGCTAATAAATACAATATCTTCTCTGGATGTCCTAATTTTCTGTCCTCTGGATATGAAATACAGAAGTATCTAAATCATTTAAACCAATGAAACAAAGAGTCTTCTATTTTTCTCCAATAATGAATAAATAAAGGCATATACCGCATCAATCTGCTATGGTACAAAATAAAAATAATGAAATTTTCTTGATACATAATGCTATCTATTATTTAATTACTTTTTCAGATGGTGACCGATTAGTTTTCGTTTTCTTCTGATGCTATTAGTCAGGATGTAATGTTTCTACCAGTGATCTCTGTGCTTGTGTTCTCTATCATCTTGTCCCTTTGGTGTTGATAAGAGTTTTTTCCTGTACTTACTACACGAATTTTTGCAATATCCCAAGTTTTATTTAGGATTTTCTGAATCTTAAAATTATGCACCATCCACATGATTTATTCCTTGTTAACTGTTAAGCCGTTGTAAATTGTTCATGTATTCCAGTCTTGGAGTATTTGATGCAAAAGAAGCAACCATACGGAAATAGCAACACCATTCTGCTCTGTGCTTAATACTTAGTTTTCTTTTATGAGATAGCTTGAGAGAAATATTGGTCAGACCTAGAAAGATCTTGCTAGGACCATTAAATTTCTCGAAGCTCTTTTACCTCTTTGTTTTTTCACTTACCAAGAAAGTTAATTCTTTTTTAAGGTTTGCCTACAATTGAGACATGTCATTATTTCTTCATACTTGCACATCACTGGGAGTTTATTTATCGATATGCCCTTACATTAGAAGCCAGGTTCCTGGTGAAATCAAAATTTAGATGGTATTGCTTATACTTCCATTTAAAAATACTGATTTAGATTTAAGAGCTTCAAGGTGGATATGTCTTTGATTCATCTGATAATGCCTTTGATCTTTTCTATACCTGTCTTGTAATTCTACCCTTTCATCTAACATGTCTTGCTCGTTTTGAAGTTTTAAGAGGTACCGATGTCTGAGAGATATTTTGTGCTCTAGCTTTATTTATGATACAAAGCTTTTGCAATTAACCAATGAGAACATTTTATCTTAACAGAAAGCTGAAGCTTGAGGACAATATTGCAAATATATGGCCTGAATTTGGATCAAATGGAAAAGACCAAATAAAGGTATATGAAGATCTGATATGAACCTCCTTAGAAATTTTTGTTTTCCTAGAAGCTTGTTTCTGATCCCTCTTAGTGAGTGGAGAAAAAGAAAAAAAAAGATGATAAAGTTACTTTATTCTTTTTTTCAGAAAATATCCAAATTTACTTGCAGAAAGCAACACCATGAATTGAGAATACCATTTTCTTAGTCCTTGTTATTTATTGTTTACATACCAACTAGGTCAGTTTGGGTGCTTGTTAATTTTGGCAGGTTCATCATGTTCTTAACCATACCTCTGGCTTACATAGTGCCATGAGTGATATTAACCAAGAAGACCCTTTTTTGATGACCGATTGGGATGAATGTTTAAAGCGAATTGCCATGTCTGCTCCAGAAACTGCACCAGGTCATGAGCAGCTGTACCATTATTTGTCTTTTGGCTGGTTATGTGGAGGCATTATTGAGGTAATGTTGCATTTCATGTTTTCTGATAAAATTTTATGACTGCAGTGTTTTGCTCATTATTTGTGTCATGACCCCTAAGAATCGACTGAAGTGTGCAAAGCTTAAATGTTATTGTAGTATGTTTAATTCAATTTTTGAAGGGAAGGTGCCAACTATGCTCCATATTTACGGTCACGGACTCACGGTAGGAGTATGGGGATTGGTTTGTTGCAGAAAGATCCTGACAGTAGCTTTTAGTGGCTCCTCTTTTGAATTTATAAATGAATTCTTGTAGGGGAGCATCTTTACAGAAACATATATCTACAAGTATATTTTAAAATCTTGACATGCTTTGAGGCATTTATCTATTGCCATCTCAATACAGAGAGCATCAGGAAGAAGATTTCAAGAACTCCTAGAAGAAGTTTTTGTTCGTCCTTTAAAGATTGATGGCGAGCTCTATGTTGGAATTCCTCCAGGTATGATCAGTGTCTGCCTTTTAGCATCTCCTTATTCCTCCTGCTGCCTTTTGCAGTCAATTGAGTCTTTTTTGCTTGTTCAATCTCTTTAGCTATGTGCTGATTGACATTTTAGAAAACAATATGCCATAGTTTCTGGGCTCCTCGGCAGTTGATAACTACTCTAACCACACGGGATGTACTATTTCCCATAGTTAATACTTCTGAACAATGAAAGTTTCGACTGATTTTATCCATGTTCTACGTTATCACAGCTACCTTATCAAGTTCTAAGGTCTAGAATAATTTTCCATGTTTATATGCTGCAGTTGAAGTATTGATGGTATTAACATGCTGGATTTATGGGTACTTTATGGTGCACAGTTAACTGGCAAGTAACCCTACAAATTTGGAGTGGCAGCTTATTTTTTGATGAGGAAATAAGCTGCCTGTCAAGACTTGAGTTGGTTTCTGATCAGTTACGCACCTTCAACTGCACATAAGTCCAGCATATGAATCTGATCATTAAAATTTCAAAATTTCCAACCCCATCCTGCGTCAGAAAAAGCAGTTAAAATAACATTGAATATGAAAGAACTTAGACGTATGACATTGGTCTTGCATTCCTTCAATTTCTTCACCTCATTTGTCTGCACATGGTACCAGAACTGTGAGAAACCACTCACTGTGTGCATTGACCTGCGACCTTCAGGAGAAGGAAATATTATTGCCGCAGATCTCCAGGCAACTGTCACATCTGCCTGAGTCTTCCTTGTTTCCCTTGAGTGGTGCACATCAATCAGCACCACCACGAGTAAGCTAATGAATTCTTCTTAACCATAGCACTCATCTTGGTGTAAACAAACAGAGCAAAGGTCTTAGACACACCCCTAATAATCATTATTAGCATGATGGAGTATTAGACTAAGATTTCGGTTCCCCCTCGGCCTTGTCATCTATAGTTTGTTTCTTTCAGTCCCAAGTTTTTCTGTCAATAGAGTAGTTCCATTTTCTGGATGAGGTAATTAATAATTTTTTAATGTTGTAAGATTAAAGCCTCTGTATACAGGTTGTGTATAAGTAGTAGAAAGCCTACACGCATCTACAGATAACTCCCAGCCATCTATAATAATAAGAATATCACGGGTACGCCAACAATTGACTAGCAGCGTGCACCAGATTTTGAACTTGAACTATACTGTGAAGAATGAGAAAAGAAGGGATGATTATAGGAATGAGTTTCTTGATTATTCCCTTCAAGCATGTTGAGGTTTAAATAGTGTTTGCAAGTAAAAGTTACAAGGAAAAGAAAGTAACCCTCAAAAAAATAAAATGTTTTTCCTATTTCTTATTTCACAATTATGGATTCTAAACCTTTCCCATATTTACAAGGAATGAGGTCTCTCCGTATTAATAATCTCCTAATTCTTACATGTATAAAGTTTGTTTTTTTACCCCTTCAAAGGCTCACCAGTTCCTTTACCACGTATAAGCCAAACCTAAAATTCCCTATTGCAGGTGTGGAATCTCGACTTGCAACACTTACAATAGATATGAGTGATCTCACCAAGTTGTCAAATGTCGGCAACCGTTCAGATCTTCCAACCACCTTCCAGCCGCAGCAGATGGCTCAACTTGCAACTACTTTACCTGCAATATTTAACTCACTCTATGCTCGCCGTGCTATTATACCTGCTGCGAATGGCCATTGCTCAGCTCGTGCCCTGGCCCGCTATTACGCTGCACTCGCTGAGGGTGGGAAAGTTCCACCACCACCTAATTCTTCCATGCCAACCTTAGGAAGCCACCCACACATTCCGAAGTTCCCTTCTCAGCAGACTGTAAAGAAGCAAAAATCTCAAAAGAAAACTGGTTTTGATGATCATGGTCCTGGACAGACTCAAAGTAGCAATTCATCCACTCAGATTAGTTCTGGACATGATGACAAAGGTAATGTTTATATCCAGATTCCCAGCGACAATAGATGCAGTATTGATGATACGTCAAGTGCTAACCGGAATATCAAACTCTTCCATAACCCAAAAGTTCATGATGCTTTCATGGGAGTTGGAGAATATGAAAACTTGACCTATCCCAATGGGATGTTTGGGCTTGGATTCAAAAGGAGTTACTCAACAAATGAGGAACTTATTGGCTTTGGGCATTCAGGTATTGGTGGATCCACTGGTCTTTGCAACATTGAGCATAAGTTTGCAATGGCAGTAACTCTCAATAAGATGTCACTTGGAACTGTGACCGCGAAAATAATACACTTGATATGTTCTGAGCTTAACATTCCAGTGCCACAAGAAATCTCCAGACTTGTTGAGACTGGATCTACTAGTCAGTTGGGAATAGGTAAACCACTGATTAACTGACAAATTTTACTCAATTTTTGTCGTTGCAAGTGTATGTGTAATGACGAGATCATTCAGACAAAAGAAATCATGTACTTGACAATACAAGTTGAAAGTTATATTATTTACCATAGTAGGGAAATTTTACCTACTTTATAAGTGTTTATGAATCCAGGATCAACCATTGTACTTGACAATACAAATTGAAAGTTATAATATTTACCTTAGTAGGGAAGTTTTACATACTAGATAAGTGTTTATGAATTCAAGATCAAACACATGACAATAATTCAAATCCCTTGTTTAAAGTTAGATATGGATGTGTGTATAATTTCAACTATGTGACATCCTCTCAATCCAAATTGAATTAGTAGGGAAATTGATGATAAACATTTTTTAACAATAAAAATGACATTCAAATTCGTGTTTAAAAGATTTGATGTTGAATTTCAAAATAGTAACATTTAAAACCTATTTGAGAGTGTTGTTGAATCACAAGGTTTTTTTTTGTGACCCCTAATCAAATATGATAAAAATGTTCAACAGTCATTTTAGAGGCTAGAGAGCTAAAACACACTTGTTTGTATTATTGTAAGATATAAATGTTCATTTTAACAATTCACAATTTCTAAACATTTTGGGAAGCAGACTACAAAACACCACCATCCTAAGGTGTGGCTGGTCCGATATCAGCCATGATCCTGAGACCTCTTGTTTAAAGATGAAGAAGTACTTACGAATTCTCTGTTAAGTTCCTCTTTGTTTGTCACGAATTCTATGGAATTATTTTTGTTAGGAAAATCTCAAATAACTAGGTATTTAGTAATACAAAAATCTCAAAAAGCGTTTACTTCATGTTCCTCAATTATAATTTGCTACTAGTAATACATAACACACTATCAATAGAGTGCATAACTAATGTATCAAATAAAATATTAGTAATATACAAAGTTGATGCATGCATTAACCAAACGATTATGTTGGTGTAGTACTTATTCTCTCTATCTATCTTTACTTGTTCATGCTTGATTTGACGCACCTTAATAAATAATAGTAATAAAATAAAGGCTAATTTTATTATATCACCGCTATTAGTTACTTCTATGTTTCAAGTTATATGATACATTTCGTTTTTCGAGAGTCAAACAATTTAAGTTTGATTATGAACTTGCTCATGAAATCTTCAAATTTCTTAAATGAAATTTATATATTTGTAAACTATGTAAAATATACTATAAGTCACAATAATTAACAATTCAAAATATTTAAAAGATATATGAAAAACTTACTATCAAATAATAGACTTATTGAATTTCAAAATGCGAAATATGTTATATAAATTAAAACTAAATGGTACTCCTACGTTATCAAAATACCAAACAATAAATAATATTTAATAGCAAAATTAAAAAAAAACTAGCTCTTAATTTTTCAAACTAAATAAATAAAATTGAATAATACTCATTATACCGAAGAAATAAAGATGGGCAGAGAATTTAGAATGAGTAGCTAAAGTGAAAGAACGTTACATTGCCAACATGGCAAAAACATAGAAAATGGATAACAAAAGGCTTAGAAGACGACACGACAAGACAAAACTCCTCAGCCCACGTGTCACCTTCTCAACACCTCAAATGAAAAACTCCTTCCAATTCGTCACTTGCAAAATCCATAATTCAAAATCCCCTTTTTCCACTTCTTGAATCTTGATTGTGATGATCAAACAACCCTTCTTGTTAATCAAATTTACTCCATTTTCAAGCAAATCAAAGCACACCCTTTTCACATTCCACTGCAATTTCTCCATAAAAATGGCTTCTTTAACTGCCAGAACCACACCCACTGTTCAAAATGTTCCAGGACTAACCCCTGAAGAAATGGAGAGAGTTTGTGAACAGACTTTTCAGAGATATGAGTCTGGTGGTTTGGGTAAGAGGAAAGGTAAAGGGGTTGCTATTGTTTGGTTCAGGAATGATTTGAGAGTACTGGATAATGAAGCTCTTTTAAGAGCTTGGGTTTCATCTGAATCAATCTTGCCTGTGTATTGTGTTGATCCTAGGCTTTTTGGGACTACCCATTACTTTGGATTGCCCAAAACTGGAGGTAAAATGGTCTACTCTGTTCTTGAATTGGGATTCAAATCTTACTTAGTAATTGTTTGATATTCTAAATGAGTTGGGAAAATGATACTGAAATGACAATCTGTAAGCTAAAGGGTATCAAAAGTCGCTGGCTTTTCTTGATTTTCACTGTCTCTTGTAATTTTGATGAGTTTGTGATTAAATGATACTTACTGAATTAAAATGTTAGTACTTGGTTATTTATATGTTTAAGATGGTGGTGGCATATTCTTTATCAGCTTTAATAGTTATGAATTCTTAGCCTTTGCTTGCGCGTGCCTGTTGTGAACCAATAACTTAAGTTAAAATCTGAATATAGTAGAGGTGAAGAGTGCAGTATGAAAGTGTTACATTGTGCATTCTTTTGAGGCCTGTTGAAGCGTTTTGATTCGTGATTGGATGAAGTGAAACCATTATCACAGATGTACTAGAGTGTTAATATCATAGTGTCCTAAAGGCATGTGCAAGGTGTTGGTGCCCACTTTACAGGGTTGTCAAATAATGTTTTTTAAGACTATTGGAACTTTTGGCCCAACAAATTAAAGATGAGTGTTGTAAAGATGTGGGCAATTTCTATGCAAGCTTAGACAAGATTAGTATACAACCGAAGGTGCATATAGCACGCATGGATGATAAACTAAAATAAGGCTAGCTAGTTTGACCATGTGATACATAGATCTTAAAATGCACTGGTTTATATGTGCGGCACTATGATGATATAATGTGTATTGAGGTGACAACATAGATCTAAAATCACGTGGAGATAATTTGTCTCAAAAGATCTACAATCTCTCGAAATTCATATAAACCTAAGAAAGTATATAACACATGGAAGCAAAAGGTCCATATAGCGATACCAACTAATTCAGCTTAAGCTGTCGTTGTTGGAAAACTTCCATTATGTCTGGCGATCGTGGGGAGTTTGTTAGTTTGGTAAAGGTCTTGGTGTTAGTTTAGGGATAATTGTGACTGATAAGAAAAAAAAGTATAGAGATAGCTGTTAGATTTAGAATGCTAGTCTTAGAGAACCCTAATTTATTTTGGGTATTGGAATGAAATGAGCCAAATAAAGTGGAACAGGTATAGAGGATTCATATCAGCCTCACTAGTTTAGTATTAAGGCATAGTTAGTTTGTTGATTTTTCATTTACCTGATCCTTCTTTTCAATTTTCTTTGGTTAAATTAGATTTGTTTGCTTGAATTGCTACTTATTTGATGTGCTCAAGGTCTTCTCTTTGACAGCTTTAAGGGCTCAATTCATCATAGAGTGCTTAAATGACTTGAAAAGGAACCTAGTGAAGCGGGGACTTGACCTATTAATTCAACATGGTAAACCAGAAGAGATTATCCCCTCCCTGGCGAAAGCATATAAGGCGCACACAGTTAAGAATCTGTTTCTTTCATTATTCTTTCCAACTATGGATGCTTCTTTTACTACGTTCTGTTAATTTTGAACTTCTCTGTTACTACATTCTAAGGAGGTGAGTGTATGTTACAGGTGTATGCCCATAAGGAAACATGCAGCGAGGAAGTAAAAGTAGAAAAATTGGTCACCAGAAATCTGCAAAAGCTTGTATCGCCATCATCTGGTGGAATAGGCAATGATCCAGGATCTAGAAATACTACTAAGCTGGAATTAGTCTGGGGTAGTACAATGTATCATATAGATGACCTTCCATTTGACTGTGAGAGTTTACCAGATGTGTACACTCAGTTCCGTAAGGTATTAGCCATCACAATATTTTTCTGAGTTAGGTGACTTGCAATTTAAGATACTTTCTCATATCTCATTCATCAGTTGTGTGATTGATGGTTAAACTTGACAGTCAGTGGAATACAAATCAAAAGTTCGTAATTGCAATAGGCTCCCAACATCATTTGGTCCTCCACCAGAGGTTGGGGATTGGGGACATGTCCCACAAGTTACTGAGCTCGGGCTTCAGCAGGAAAAGGCAGGTCAACACTAGAGTTGCATTAAAAGAATTGTAGATTAATTTGTTTTTAAAGCTCGAATTATGGTATCATGTGTCCTTATTTTGACAGGTTTCTAAAGGAATGAACTTTGTTGGCGGTGAAAGTGCTGCACTGGGTAGGGTTCATGATTACTTTTGGAAGAAGGTGGGGTACCTTTCTTATATCTGCAACAACTGTGCACTGCGATTTGTGATGCGAATCTTTTAAATTTTGTTTTGGATTACTGTGTTGGGTTTCCTGTTCTTCTCATTTCTTTTGTTCTAAAGGATCAGGGTGACCCTAGTGTTTTCCCTTCATCTTTTCTCTTTCTTTTTTGTTTCTTTGGTGCAACAGTAGAGTTATTCCTTCGGAAACCTCACAGGTTCAAAGCATAGAAATAGCCTCGTCACATAAATGCAAGGATAAGGCTGCATAGGGTGTATGTCCACCCTTCCCTTATCCCCACACTAACCGGAAACACTTCGTTCACAGCTAAGCCTCTCCGTTTTTTGTTGCCTATATGCACTGTGTTTTTGGGTGCTGCATTGGTCCCTACGTCTTGTAAGCAGTGATAAATGACATGGTGATTTGAAATTAAACCTTCTGTTTTTACCGTGTCTATGGTTCATCTAATAGATGGCCTCGACTTAGGGAATTTGCTGATTTTATATATCTACTACTTCTTAGTATAGAGACACGACCCAGTCTAATGACGATTCTGTATATCTTTTATATCTTTGATTGATTGCAGGATTTATTAAAAGTGTATAAAGAGACTCGAAATGGAATGTTAGGACCTGATTATTCTACAAAGTTCTCTCCTTGGCTTGCTTCAGGAAGCCTGTCTCCCCGTTTTATATATGAAGAGGTAGAGAACGTTTTCTCATATTGCAATGTTTCATTAACAACTTCTGTATGCTAGTAATGTAAGAGATTAAGAAAGATTCATTTGACTTTTTTAGGTGAAGAGATATGAGAAGGAAAGACAATCAAATGATTCGACATACTGGTATATCTTCCTCCTTTCTTTCTCCTCTTCCTCTGGATATGCTTGTGACTGTGTTTGTATGGTTTCTATGCCTTTTATGTTGATGAAGGTAGTGAGAGGAGATAACAAATCTAATAAATATAGTTTGTTAGTACTAAATAATCTGATGCCTTGAATTCATACAACTAACAGGTGTATGTTTGATGCCTTATATTTGTTTTCAGGGTTTTGTTTGAATTAATATGGAGGGATTACTTCAGATTTCTTTCAATCAAACTAGGAAATTTGCTGTTTCAAGCAGGTAAAAAAATATAAATTATCCATGCTATCTGAATGCATATTAACACATCCCGTTCTTTGATCAACTTCTCAAGAGGAATTTGCTTCTTGCTGTTATCTATTTTCAAGGTTCATTTTCCTTTTTGTTCTGGGAATTACAGAGATCCTGAAATATATCTATTTGTTTTTATTTGACTATTTAGGAGGCCCTCAAAAGGTAAATATTAACTGGAGCCAAGACCAAACCATGTTTGATGCCTGGAGACGAGGGCAAACAGGGTAAGTTTCTATGTAGGGGCTGTCGAAGGGCCTGTTTTATAACAAGTACATTACCTTCATACCTTGGATGTTGACTGTCCCTTTCTCTTCCTCAATCCCAAATGATTGTTAGTACTTAGTAGGAAGTTCAAATCTGAAGAAACATGTGAAAATAAATATGCTCTTCATTTTCGTGGGTTGAGAAATTGTTAATTATCCAATGCAAAATCTGTAGGTATCCTTTAATTGATGCCAACATGAAAGAACTAGCTGCTACTGGATTCATGTCGAATCGAGGACGACAGGTACATCTTCAGTTTATTCATGATATTCTGGAAAATTTCCATCCAAGTAGTTAGCTAGAAAACACTCTGGAAGTCATCAAGAAAGATTGATATTTACTGCATTCTAATTATAGCTGTTGTTTTCTCTGGGTAAATCAAGAAAGGAATTGTCATTTTAAAAATATCTTATTGTCTTTTACCAGATTGTGTGTTCTTTTCTTGTTCGAGATATGGGCATCGACTGGCGGATGGGAGCTGAATGGTTTGAGACATGCCTCTTGGATTATGATCCTTGCTCCAACTATGGAAACTGGACATATGGAGCAGGTGATTCTCCCTTTATTATCTAGCTTTGATATCTCCACTTTCTCTGAACTGGAAGTTGGAATTGTAAGTTGAGGGTTACCATCGTTCCATTTCTATCAGGTGTTGGCAATGACCCTAGAGAAGACCGTTACTTCAGCATTCCGAAGCAAGTAAGTGAAATAACTAATCAAATCTGTCTTTTAGTAGAATCACGTTCTCGGAATAAATCAACAAGGTGTATCATTCCTATGTTAACAGTTTAGTGAATGCTATATCTATTACCTCTCAATGAAGCAGATATTATTCTAAGCACTTTTACATGTTTCAGGCTCAAAACTATGATCCTGAAGGGGAGTTTGTTGCATACTGGTTGCCAGAGTTAAGAGCACTTCCGAGAGAGAAAAGACACTCTCCTGGAATGATGTACTTAAATCCAATTGTAGCTCTCAAACATGGATATACCAAGAAGACTGGTGATTCGAAAACAACCTTTTCATCAAGAAGAGGCAGACCAGAAGACAATAGACGAAAGCGACACGGCTACTGATTTTCAGGTCATAAGTCACAAAATTGCAACTGAGATGAGAAAGTTTAGCTGCATAATATTCTTTATGTAATAAATACATCTGTGAGTAGAACTAGCCTGATCTCACCTGCGGGACTATACTGGGTATGTTGTTGTTGTCTGTGAGTAGAACTAGCCTGATCACATTGGGTATCTGGGAGCATGGAAATATGAAGATTGTGAAATTGGCTACTATTACTAGCTTTGTTTTATAGAAAGGAGAGAACAATCTAATTGAGATTTTTGTTGTGTCCTGGAAAGAAGTACCTTGAACCATCTTATACAGATTCTTTCGTGGTGTAAACAGTTAAGTTTGATCCTTTGTCATATAACTCAGGCTTGTTATTGGAAGTTCCATTCCTAGATTTTTACACTTGAAATGAATGTAATTGGTCAAATTTAGACTAATTATTATGGCTTAAATGAACTTTATTAAATATGATACACAATAGTAAAGTAGCAAAAAGTCTCACTTATATTGCCCTTTATCTTTCAGATTACACTTCAAACAAGAAAATGAACAAACACATATTAAAGAAAATGCTGTAATCTCTTCTTTTATTCTTCTAATAACTCCATTTGAAGCTATTCTTGCTCCCTGGGATTTGTGGGAATCAAGTAGAGGTCATCTTTGCTTGCTGCAAAAACTCTACTTGTTTCAGTAGTACGAAAATCATTTGCTTTAACCTTATCAGGGAGTTTCCAGTCGAATTGGTATAGAAACTGGGCTAAAGGATGCCCAGTGTTAACTAAACCAAACGACATTCCTGGACACATTCTTCTTCCTGAACCAAAAGGAATGAACTGATAGTGATTACCTGTAAGATCAACTGAAATATTTTCAAATCTCTCCGGTTTGAAACTTTCAGGATCTTCCCAACTTTCAGGATCTCTTCCAATCGCCCATGCATTGACCATTACTCTAGCGTTAAGCGGTACAGTATATCCATCTATCTCAGTTTGCTCCCTGCACTCCCTAGGTCCTAACAAAGGAACTGGAGGGTGCATCCTTAGTGTTTCCTTAATCACTGATTTTAAGTATGGCAACTTGTCAAGATCATTTTCATCGAAATTTTCATTTTCTTTAAAGACTTGTCTCACTTCAGCTTGTGCCTTAGCCATAACATTTGGGTGCTTCATCATCTCTGATAATGCCCATATAATTGCAGTATATGAAGTTTCCGTTCCAGCAATAAACAAGTCCTGCAAGAACGTTTATTAGTATTTAGTACCCTGTAGTAAACAGAGTATATTAGTATTATGTTGGATCAAAACTCACCAGAATTACTGCTTTCATGTTGTCATTTTCAATGGGATATTGAAGTTCATTATTCTCCTTAACTCTCAGTAAAGCATCAATCATATCTTCGCCACCAAACTCGTTATTTCCCTTTA
>JAJOOS010001856.1:0-23676 GCA_029582725.1 Solanum chiquidenum
CCTAAGTTTTGAAGTTAAGCAAAGAGTAAAGCTATGGTTTGAAGTTCTTTTCTTCAAAGAGATATATGGGGACTATGTATTCCCAAAGAAGTTTTAAAGAAATGTTTTCACATTTAAACAAGATTGGAAACTGAGATTTCCAAAGAGCCTTCGGGCTAGTTTTCAGGAAAGAGTAATCGCTTTCTAAATGAAGCAAGAGAGGAAACTGAGATTTCCAAGATAGCCTTTGAGAAATTATCTCAAATCAGCAGAAAGAAATATGTTTTAAAAACATAAGAGCCAGTACATTTTTGGGAGTAGTATTGACCACCGAATTGGGGGAGCGTTCAAAGAACCCATAGCCCCCATAGAACCATGTAGCCATCATGGGTAGAAGAGGTTCATACTTTTCAGATGAATCCTTTTCAAATTAGACTAGTGGATCAATTAGGCAGTTCAGGTTCTATACTTTTGGCCGGGTATAGGATGCTCTGGCAGCGTGAGGTTGATCGATGTATCATCACTATAGCTCTTATGTGATGGTTGTCGGTTAGAGAAACTCCCACAACAATTATTGTATTTTTATATACATCAGTTCATTTGTATTTCTACATACATCTCAGAGTTATTGTATCTTTGCATACACACAGAGTTTATAGCATGTTTTAAACCAGCTTTTATTTACATTGCACTTGTTTTAAATTGCTTTATATTGAAATGAGTCAGTCAGATTGAGTTGAGTTGAGCTAGGTAAGTTATTCAGTTTCTTTCAGATTTCCTTCTAGCCTATGTTGCTTAGCATTCCAACTCGCATACTCGTACATTCAATGTACTGATGCCAGTTGGCCTGCATCGTCTGATGATGCAGATTCAGGTAACCAGGATCAGCATCCAGTGCCTCATTGATCTAGTTGAGCAGTTCAGAGTCAGTGGTGAGCCTCCTTGCATTCAGGAGGACTCTTTTATTCGCTTTCAGTCTTTCATTTATTAGGATGTTGTGGAGTTTGTCCCAACATCCATCTCAGTATTTTAGAGGCTTCATAGACAGTCAGATAGTTATTAATGCAGATGTCTTTCTTTATCATTCAGACGTTGTTTAATGACTTAAGTGCCATTTTGGCCAGTTTACTATCATTTAAGTTGTTTATGATTTTATACTGTGTTGAATTAAGTCTTCCGCTGAGTTAAGTAGCCAGGCCAAGGGTTCACTTGGGGCCAACAATGGTCTCCGAGTGCTGACCAAGTTCAGGGTGTAGACTCGGGTCGTGATACATTATAAATATTTAAATTTAATTAACATTATATAACACTTTATTTTATACATTTTAGGTATCGACTTCAAATTCATGTTACTGATGAGACTGAATTTATATCATTATTGTTGTGGAATAAAGAGGTTTTACAATTAATTGGAAAGACTGCCAAAGAATTGAAGGAAGGATTAATAGGAGATGCTGACATTGGTTATCCCATAGAACTTGATACTTTGATTGGGAAAAAGCTCGTGTTTAAAGTCCAGATTAAGGATTCAAACATTAACAAGAATGATAATGTCTACAAAGTAGTTAAGTTCATTGATGATGAAGCATTACTAAAGGAAAATTGTCATCCTTCTCTTATGCATAGTTTGACTATAAGTGATAAAATCATTATAATTTAACTCTAATTTTCATATAAATCAATTAACTATAATTTTGAAACAGAAGGCATCCCTTGATTGTGAACAGAGCATTGATGAAGATAAACTAATTGAGGTATATAATTTAATTCAATCTATATTTCGTATTTTTAACTTTTCAGATTTTAAAACATAGTATGTTATTTTACATTATGTGTTTTACTATGCAACACACATAAATTTTTTAATTATGTATGTATTTAAATTATTTACATTATTTACAGACAACTATCAAGAATAGCATTTCAGATTGTGGTTTTTCACAAACAGAAGATGTGATTGATTTGACTGAAAAGTTATATCCTATTAATGGAAAACACGTTGGAGTTCGGCCAACACATGCAAATGATGAGGGATTAAATGTCAAACTACCATGTAACAAGTTACGCAAAGTTATAAAGAAGGAGAAGAAGACATAAGTTTGTCAGAATGGGAGATAGGC
Organism: Solanum chiquidenum; assembly: GCA_029582725.1. Lineage (NCBI taxonomy): Eukaryota > Viridiplantae > Streptophyta > Magnoliopsida > Solanales > Solanaceae > Solanum > Solanum chiquidenum. The sequence goes on from JAJOOS010001856.1 coordinate 2,100, forward strand.
TTTAATTATTTAAGTTAGTTTATTTTAGAATATTAAACTATCCATTTTTTTTTAAGAATGTATTTCATTGTGTTAGTACTGATTGTTGTTATTTTACTTTCTATATATGCATATGATGTTTTTTCACTTTTTAACATGTGTCATTCTTGTGTGATATATAATTAAGTGTCAAATTCTCAAGTTTCAAATAGCAAAGTCTGTCAGATAACTTCAAATAACAGTGTGTTGAATACAGATAATAATATGAATGATGCTAAAAATAACTACATACTAACCTTAAGTATTCCATATAAAGCAATTATCTTTGTCAACAATATACTTGCAGGAAATATTTCTTCCATTATACAACCTCCAAGCAATCTACAAAACATAAGAGACAATTGATTAAATACTGAAGTTCAAAATAATTGTTCTCACTTAGAATGAATTAAGTCAGAAAGTGTAGTATGAAAAATGTACAAAACAGTCTCATATATCCATCAACATCATAAACTTTGCAAATTAATATATTTAATATTAATATAATATTTTTAAACTTCGAAAAATTTACCACATTTTCAGATAAATGGGTAGAAATTAATTGTAGTTGTCAATAGAACCGCTCTCAAGCTATTATGTGTACATGTGTATATAATAATCAAGTACAAACTAATTGAAAGAATAGATCTTAGTATAACGAAAATATAAAATATATTGCCAAGGAGACAATTATATCTACGTTCTAAAACATATTAAACTCAATGAACAGAAGCACAACTCAGTTCATCCCATACCTCTCTACACCTTAATCACAATGTTGAACCAGAAAAAAATATATAGTTATGAATAGATTTTACATAATTAGAACACGATTAAGTATTACAATAATCATATATAGTAAAGTATATAATTATGAATAGCTTTCGCATAATTAGAACAAGAAAGCTTGAACTAATCAAATACTAATCTAATGGACGTATAAAATTTCATATATTCCAACAAGACAGTATACTAAAGGTAATATCCAATAATTTTTTGAAAAGTTATCACACAATTTCATATATGATTTGGAGTTTCTTATCATTATAATAAATCTATATGTATGCTTCTGACAAAAAAATATTGAAAATAATATATGGTCATTTAGACATATTAATAAGTAGACAGATTTTATTATATAGTTTTTTCTATTAACTGACTGATATTTTGATTTTTTTAAAAAATATAATGATGGTACAAAAATAAGAGTCTTGAGACTCTATTAACAAATATATTGTGTAAAATTCCCCCTGTTTTGCTCAACTGAATGTAAATTTAAATTTTACAGTTATTCAATAATAGGATACATATATAAAAAATTAATAACCTGCTCTAAATTAACTGATGTTCAGTTCTGATGTTTTATCCATTTAAAGAGATATAGAGTTCAATAACATACAACAAAGACATGAAAGATCATAAAAAAAATAGCAAGAAAAAACAGAATCTGCTTATGACAGAATTAAAAACGTGGAAAACACTCATCTGATGTCAATGGTTAGTTTTTTCATATCTTTCTTTTGTTTGATTAATTGAGTAACTTTCATACACTTTCAGAAACACTTTAACTAAGTGTTAAAATGTTTATAAATTGGACAAACACATCCAATACAAATTTTAATACTACAAGGGGGGAGAGATTTTGTTGAAAAGACACGATTAATGATTTCTTTTAAATATGACACATATTTAACAGATTTTACAATCTAAAAAATTATACACAATGCCTAATATAGTTAATTTAGTGGCAATACATTCACAATTGTCATTAACTTGTAAAATTAGTTAGTACAAAGTGATTAACTTAGTAATGATAAACTAATAAAATATGATGAATGAATGTAGGCTTATTAAGTAATTTATTGTGCATTTCTTATTTCCACTTATATAATACTGTTCTACTTATTTTCTGTAGAGAATCAATGCTTGCATAAGTAGACTGATTTGTTACTCCACTGAAAGTACATTAGTTAATGCATATTCCTTTATGCTAGATTTGCCAAGTGGTTCTTCTTCAAAGTCAAGGAAATCTAAAGGTAAACATTTAATGGTGGATGAGAATGCATTTTAACCTTTGTTAGCGGTGGAACATTCTAACGTTCAATCAAATGAGCAATATTTATGAAAATGAATATGAAGATATTTTGGAAGGTATGAATCTATACTTAAACATATTTTATGTTCTTATAATTTATTAATGTTCGAAATTTTGTAATAATTTTTTTACATTTTTTTATATTTATAGGGGATGAAATTGAAGGGGGTAGAAATTACAATCAAGGTATTTGTTTCAATATTACATTTCATCTACAAATCGATTTATATTTTTTCTACAATACATAATTAAACTCTAACGTTTAAATTTTAAATGAAATACTATTAGATTATTGGGATATGGGAGATCCTACTAATGCGTGTGAACATTGCGGTGCGTACTTCTGGTATGAAGAAAGAATTGAGAAGAGATACAAAACAATAAAACTTGTTTTCACTTTGTGTTGCGGTAAGGGAAAGATAAAGCTTCCAAATCCAAAGGATCCTCCTACACTGCTAAAGAAATTATTATTTGGATCAGGTAATTGAAATTATTCATCAAATTACTACATTATTATTAGAATATATTCTTTTAAATGTTTGAATAAAATAAAATTAATTTAGGTGACAAAAGTCGTCATTTCAGAGAGAATATAAGAAGTTATAATTCTATGTTTTCATTTACATCAATGGGAGGAAAATTTGATGCATCTGTCAATCAAACAAAAGGGCCAAGAACATTCAGATTATCTGGACAAAATTATCATAAAATTGGAAGCTTATTACCTAACAAGGGATCTACTCCAAAATTTGCACAATTGTATATATATGATACAGAAAATGAGGTGCAAAATAGAATTAATGTTATCAGGTAAGTATTTATAGTATATATAAATTTTACAACGTTCAATATAATTGTAAGTAGTAATCACTATTATCTATATAACTATTTCTTTTTTAGTCGTAGTGAAAGCAACAATAAAAATTCATGCTCAAATTGTTAATGATCTCAAGGAAATGCTAGATCAACACAATGTTCTTACAAAATCTTTTCGGATGATAAGAGATAGATATCAAATTGATCAAAGTGCTGATGTTAAACTAAGACTGATAGGAAAAAGGGGATCAGATGGAAGAGGGTACAATTTGCCAACAATTTCTGAGGTAGCAGTTTTGGTGGTTGGTGATTTTGAACCAACCAGTTCTGACAGAGATATAATAATTGAAAGTCATTCTGGACAACTTAAGAGAATAAGTCAATTGAATGCAGCATACTTAGGTTTGCAATATCCATTACTTTTTCCATTTGGTGAAGATGGATATAGAGAATATATTCATTTAAATGGAATTGATGAATCATCTGATGGAAGGAAATATGTTAGCTCTCTTAAATACTTTTCATACAAAATTCAAGAAAGAAAGAATGAAGTACCAACAATTGTATCGGCTAAAAGATTATTTCAACAATTCTTGGTAGATGGATATACAATGATAAAATCTTCTCGATTGCTATTTTATAGGCTCCATCAAACACATTTGAGAGCAGATTTCTATAAGGGATTAGAAGAAGTTGTTTTGCAGGGAGACACTCAACCTTCTTCTAAAGGACAAAGAGTAATATTATCTTCTTCTTTCACTAGAGGTACACGTTACATGTTGCAAAATTATCAAGATGCAATGTCAATATGTAAATGGGCCGGATATCCTGATCTATTTATTACATTTACTTGCAATTCTAAATGGCCTGAGATCACTAGATTTGTGAACGGTAGGGGATTGGCTCTAGAAGATCGGCCAGACATTATAACGAGAGTCTTTAAAGTCAAATTAGATCACCTGATAAAGAATTTGCGAGACAACAAAGTTTTCGGATAAGTAAAAGCAGGTATATTATTGCCTTATTATTATACCACAATTGTTTATTTTAAATTTGAAACAATAATAAAAAATAATATCATATTTATCCTTTGATTCAGTGATTTATACTATTGAATTTCAAAAGCGTGGATTGCCTCATGCGCATATTTTGCTATTTCTACATAATAAATCTCCAAATATTGGTGATATTGATGATATTATTTTTGCTGAATTACCAAATAAATTACTTGATCCGGATTATTATGTGGCTGTTACAAACTTTATGACGCATGGCCCATGTGGTTCAGTTAGAAAATCATCTTCTTGCATGCAAAATAAAAAATGTTCAAAACACTTTTCAAAAAGGTTTATTTCTTCTACCTCAATTGATGAGGAGGGATATCCTGTATATAGAAGAAGAGATGATGGCAGATCTACAAAGAGATCAGATATTGATTTGGATAATAGATATGTTGTACCACACAATAGATTTTTGTTGTTGAAATATGGGGCACATATTAATGTTGAATAGTGCAATCAATCAAGGTCAATTAAATACTTATTTAAGTATGTTAATAAAGGCCATGACCGTGTTACAACTGCTTTTAGTGATAGTGTGAATTCTTCAGATTCAAGAGGGGTTGATGAAATAAATATGTATTGTGATTGTCGGTATATATCACCATGTGAAGCAGCTTGGAGGATCTTTAAATTTCCAATCCACCATAGAGAACCTTCTGTAGAAAGGTTATCTTTTCATTTACCAGGCAATCAGAATATCATATTTTCAGATGATGATCCAATTGATGTTGTCATCAATAAACCAACCATAAAGGAATCCAAGTTTTTAAGTTGGTTTGAAGCAAACAAGGAATTTCCTGAAGCAAGAGATTTAACCTATGCAGAATTTCCTTTAAAGTTTGTTTGGAAGCAACAATCTAAGAGATGGGATAAAAGAAAAACTTCTGCATTTTCGATTGGAAGAATTTTCTTTGTTCCACCGGGATCTGGTGAGCAATATTATCTTAGATTGTTATTGAATATTGTTAGAGGTCCCACTTCATATGAGGATATCAGAAGAATAAATGATATTGATCATGACACTTTTAGAGATGCATGTTATGCTTTAGGATTATTAGATGATGACAAAGAATATGTTGATGCTATAGTAGAAGCAAGTCATTGGGGAATGCCATCATATCTAAGACAATTATTTGCTATGCTACTTATATCAAATTCAATGTCACGTCCGGAGGTTGTTTGGCAATCAACATGGCATTTACTATCTGAAGATATTCTTCATGAACAAAGAAGAGTATTAGATAACCCAAGTACCCAATACTGTTTTAAATTTAAATTAATATTATTATTATCATGAATTCTATATTATTTTTGTTTGAATAATTATTTTATTATATTTACGTTTAAATATTAATTTATTATATATTTATATTATTCTTTTAGAAGCTTATCTATCAGATGCTGATTTGAAGAACTGTTGCTTGCAAAAGATAGAAAGTTTTTAAAAAAGTTGTGGAAGAAGTTTTTCAGATTTTCCTACAATGTCAATACCTGTTTACACTGAGGATGATGTTGACATCACCAATAGATTAATTTGTGATGAAATGCGTTACAATAAACGTGCTTTAGCTGATGAACATCAACAATTGATATTAAATTTAACGGATGAGCAGAAATCAGTGTATAAGAAAATTATGGCAGCAGTTAATGAAAATATGGGTGGATTTTTCTTTTTATACGGATTTGGAGGAACAGGAAAAACTTATATTTGGAAGACTCTATCAGCTGACATAAGATCTAAAGGAGATGTTGTTTTAACAGTTGCATCTAGCGGGATTGCATCTCTTTTATTACCAAGTGGCCGAACAACACATTCAAGATTTGTTATCCCGCTAAATATAACTGAAGATTCAACTTGCAATTTAAAACAAGGTACTCCTTTAGCACATTTGATAATGAAGACTAAATTGATTATTTGGGATGAGGCTCCAATGATGCATAGACATTGTTTTGAAGCTCTTGATAAGACTTTAAGAGATATTATTGGCTACAAATACGCATCTAAGTCAGAATTATCATTTGGTGGTAAAACAATTGTTCTTGGAGGTGACTTCAGACAAATTCTTCCTGTTATCCCAAAAGGTAGTCGACAAGATATTGTTAATGCAACTCTCAACTCTTCATATTTATGGCCCCATTGTGAATTATTAACACTGACAAAGAATATGAGGTTGCAAAACAGTGACGATGATACTGATCTAAAAGAGTTGAAAGAGTTTTCTGATTGGATATTGGCTGTTGGGGATGGTAGTATTGGTAATTCATTTGATGGAATTGATAAAGTTTTAATACCAAAGGATCTTCTAATAACTGAATATACTGATCCAATAGCAGCTATTGTGGAAAGTACGTATCCAGATTTTAGTACTAATTCTAATGATGTTGGATACCTACAACAAAGAGCCATTCTTGCTCCGACTCTTGATATGGTGGAATCAATCAATCAATATATGATCTCCTTGAATCATAATCCTGAGAAATCATATTTGAGTTCTGACAAAATATGCAAGTCTGATCATACTTATTCAGCTTTGGAACATGTACACACCCCAGATTTTTTGAACACTATTAAATGTTCTGGAGTTCCAAATCATTCAATCACTTTAAAAGTTGGAGTTCCAGTGATGTTACTAAGAAATATTGATCAGGCAGCAGGATTATGTAACGGAACTAGGTTGATTGTTACTAAACTTGGAAATCAAGTAATTGAAGCAAAGGTTTTATCTGGACAGATGGCTGGACAGAAGGTATTTATTCCAAGAATGACTTTAACACCTTCAGATGCTAGAATCCCATTTAAGTTTCAAAGAAGACAGTTTCCTATAACTGTATCATTTGCCATGACAATCAACAAGAGCCAAGGACAGTCTTTATCTCATGTTGGATTATTTTTTAAGAAATCAATGTTTACCCATGGACAACTTTATGTAGCTGTTTCTAGAGTAACAAGTAGAAAGGGATTAAAAATACTGAGTTACAATGATGACGGACAGTTAACTGATGAGGCTATAAATGTAGTATATAAAGAAGTGTTCCGAAATCTATTGTGATATGCAGATTCTTTGGGATGTTTTATATATACTGTAATTGTTGATGATTATTATAAAATAATTATGATGAAGTTGCCGTTATAATTATGGAATCATTTAGAGGTATGTTATTTTAACTCACTAAATAATATTTTATAATATTGTGTTCTGTGTAGTACACCTAAAGATAACATTATATGATCTAAAATTTTATGCGATTACTTTAATTAATATAGAAATTTATTAATTTTAATTTTTTTATCATATAAATTAATTGATTTACCTTTTTTTGTATTATTTTTTCAAGCATATGACAGTCAAGAAAAGTTAGAAAGTGTTTTATGCAATCAGAAGAAATAAGAGTTTTTCTAAAAGGCACAAATATTGATAATGAATGTTCAGTTACAATTTTAATCTTTAGTATTTGCATTATACATTTTCAGGTATAATTTTAATCTCAATTTTTTTCATTATACTTCTCTAATATTTCCATTATTCTTTTATCATTACTTTGTTTTATAAAGATTTATAATAATCTTATTTTCTACTACCTGACGTTTTCCTCCAACTTTTTATTTACATTTTTTTGTTATTCAATAAATTGGCCCATTCCCATTTTGTTTAATTTAAAAATAAAGAAAGAAAGATGGAAATATTGAAATGTGTGCATACATTGAAGTCTACTATACAATCAAGCACACTAATCAATATACCTAAAAAACTGTATTCTTTTATATTACTTCCTTTATTTTATACCTCTTCCCTCAACTTTTAATTGTCATATTTAGTTTTTTCAAAGTTTATTTGATTAATTTTTAAAATAAAATATGATTATGTTAATTCGATATTTTAAGAAAAATATTTTTATATTTCAAAACTATACGAAAAGTACTACAAATAGCCATTATTTACATATTAATATAATAAAGAAATATATCGTAAATTGTTAGTCAAAGTTCTTATGTTTTACTCTAAAAAAAACATGTCAATTAAAAGTGAACTGATTGAATATTAGTTTATTATTATATTAAATATTATATAATTGTTGCATATTAATTTATCATTATACTAAATATAATTAATTTATATTAGTTGATCACCTTACTAAATCAATAAAACTTAAGTAACTTTTTTTACTACTCTTGCGATTAATTTTATTTTTGAAAGTATTCATATTTGTGTGTATAATTCACAAGAAGTATTTTAAGGCGTGAATTAGAAAAATAATCTTCTTATTTATGTCTTTTAAGCACCGTAAAAAATTAATATTGATCAACTAATATGAGACGAAGGGAGTATTTCACATACACAATACTTTATTATATATTATATTATATTATGTATTACTATAATTGGCTTATGTTTATTATAAAAATTATAAAAACATTACTATTAGGACCACAAAACAACTTTATATTGCGATTAAAATAATTTCAAAATATTATATATTGTTTTTCATTTAATGTATAGTTTATTTACTTTCTTTGGATATTTATATTCCATATAAACTATAACTCAATATATGTTTTTTTAAAATTTTATTATATCCGCGCAAAGCGCGAATACGTATACTAGTATATTGAATAGTCTTAAATTTGCTTAATAACTTATAATTGTGATATTGTTCAGGATATTGAATAGTATATTGAATAGTCTTAAATTTGCTTAATACTAGTATATTGAATAGTATATTGAATAGTCTTAAATTTGCTTTAAAAAATATTGTTTTGTTTTTGTTTTTAAAATTATCATTTATTATTTAATATCTACTAATTTTGTGGTGCTGACACGTGGCACTTTTTCTTCTCCTATTATATATAGATAGATTTTATTATATGATATTTAAAAAATAATTATGATTATAACATTTGTTAATACTTTTATAATATTAAATATGTTTTTTTTGTTGTATGTTTTCATTTTTTATTTTTTAAAATTTTAATCAGTAGTGATGGCAATTAATATAGCCATCATACGGTTTTTTATTTTTTGAATTTCAAATATAATTTTGATTTTTTCAAAAAAAATACCGTTTTGTTTTTGTTATTTACATTTATTATTTAATATCTACTAATTTTGTGGTGCTGACACGTGGCAGGTTTTTCTCTCCTATTATATATAGATAGATTTTTTATTTTATTTTATTTTAATCAGCAGTGATGGCAATTAATATATTTTAATCAGCAGTGATGGCAAATTTTTAAAAAGACTATCGATTCCACAATTTTTTAATTGCCATCATATGATTTTTTCTTTTTTTTGGAATTTCAAATACAATTTTAATTTTTAATTTTTAAAAAGTCGACTGATTCCACAAATTTTTAACTGCCATCATACGGTTTTTTATTTTTGGAATTTCAATTACAATTTTGATTTTTTTAAAAAAAATACTGTCTTGTTTTTGGTTTTTAAATTGTTATTTATTATTTAATATCTACTAATTTTGTGGTGCTGACATGTGGCACTTTTTCTTCTCCTATTATACATAGATAGATTTTATTATATGATATTTAAAAAATAATTATGATTTTAACATTTGTTAATACTTTTATAATATTAAATATGTTTTTTTTGTTGTATGTTTTCATTTTTTATTTTATTTTATTTTAATCAGTAGTGATGGCAATTAATATATTTTAATCAGCAGTGATGGCAAATTTTTAAAAAGACTACCGATTTCACAATTTTTTTAATTGCCATCATATGGTTTTTTCTTTTTTTGAAATTTCAAATACAATTTTGATTTTTAATTTTTAAAAAGACTACTTATTCCACAAATTTTTTACTGCCATCATACGGTTTTTTATTTTTTGAATTTCAAATACAATTTTAATTTTTTTTAAAAAAATACTGTTTTGTTTTTGTTTTTTATATTTATTATTTAATATCTACTAATTTTGTGGTGCTGACACGTGTCAGGTTTTCCTCTCCTATTATATATAGATGGATTTTTTATTTTATTTTATTTTAATCAGTAGTGATGGCAATTAATATATTTTAATCAGCAGTGATGGCAAATTTTTAAAAAGACTATCGATTCCACAATATTTTAATTGCCATCATATGATTTTTTCTTTTTTTTGGAATTTCAAATACAATTTTGATTTTTAATTTTTAAAAAGACTACTGATTCCACAAATTTTTAATTGCCATCATACGATTTTTTATTTTTGGAATTTCAAATACAATTTTGTTTTTTTTTAAAAAAATATTGTTTTTTTTTTTAAATTGTCATTTATTATTTAATATCTACTAATTTTGTGGTGCTGACACGTGGCACTTTTTCTTCTCCTATTATATATAGATAGATTTTAAATTGTTATTTATTATTTAATATCTACTAATTTTGTGGTGCTAACACGTGGCAGTTTTTCTTCTCCTATTATATATAGATAGATATATAGATAGAAGATTATTTAAACGAAAACTGCACAATATAAATGACCGTTTCAATTAATTACAGATACAAAACTGCGGAAATAAATAAATATATTTTTAAATTTTTTTTTTTACTCTATTTATTTTTATAGATAGGTGGTTTGCTACTATCCTTATTAATCTCAACTGCTTTTTTTTTTTTACATATAAGGTGGTTGATAACTATTCTTATTTATCTCAATATTTAAATATTTTTTAAAAATAAATCTATTAATATCAAAACAAAAAAATTGTCTATTAAAACTTCCTCCCCACATATTTCCATCCAAAAAATGTCATGTCATATCCATTTAAAGAAAACAAAACTTCCTTTATTCAAACAATACCCAAAATTCTCACTTAAATTTTCAAAAGACGATTTTCTTTCCATAATTTATTTTCCCATCCGAAAAACTTCTTTATAAAAGTTGAACTTCTTTATAAAAGTTAATGGGTTCTCCATAAAAAATCAATGTTGTGGTTCAGTTACATATATTTTAAACAGAAGATTAATTGGATTCAGCGGGAAATAAAATTTGAAAAATATGGGCGATTGATTTAAATGCATGACTAAGAAGAAATGAAGAAAAATCGGAGGAACATCAAGATGTCAATCGAACGAAGATATCGAAGATGAGGTCGTTAGTAGAGAAAGAGTTACTGCATATAAAAACTTTGTCAATAAAAGTCCAACGGCATCAATTGACTCAAATATTTGATGGGTCAATATCAAGAAGTTGTTATAATAATGTTTGGTGTCTCTAAAAAATATATTCTCACTGCACATCGATTAGAATAATTAATTTTATTATCATCAGGTGTTTATATAAAATCAGTACATTATATATGATTACCTACTCTTGCACGTAGGTAATAACACTATTTACTATTTTTATGAAGATATTTTTCTTTAATGTATGTGCTTACATTTTTCAATTTTCTGATTTACTACTATTTTAAAGTTCTTATGGGAAAATTGTAAATATTAAGGTTGACTTTATAGTATGATGCAAAATTAATGCATTAAACTTCAACTTATTGCATATATATGCCATTAGCATATAGATAGAATATCAATTATCTACCTGTTAGGATGTTATGTACAATAGAAATAATTTTATCTTCTTTTGCATAGAGATTAAATAATAATATTTAAATAATGACATACAAAATATATATTTATGAAAAAACGTAAATCAGAAATATTTGAATCCAATTCCAAAAATATTGGAAAATTTTATCTTAATATTAAAGTTTGAAAATTATATTAAATTAAAATAAAATGTTAAGTAAGGACTTTCACCAACTAGCCACGAATTAAGGAACCCTACTAAACGTAAAACTTAAGATTTTATATTAATAATAACGCTTATCTTCAAAATTACGTTTTCAGAATTTAGATTTTTTTATATCTACTTAAATTTTGAATTATTTTAGTTTTTAATATTGTTTTCAAATATTTTACGATTTTGTAGAATTATGGATTACAATTTTGAATGTTGATTAGCAATTTGAATGCAAGACAATTATTCAACAAGATTATACTTTCACTTTATCAATATCGATGTTTTCTCAAATTCATATTAATTTCTGTAAAATATATGATAATAACATTAGTCGTACAACTTAATTTACATTTTCTTTTATAATCATCAATTATAACGAATATTTTATATTTTTAAATTGTCAATCATATTATCCAAATACCCATAAATATGAAGGATATGGTTGACTTATTACCTAAATACAAAAATAATACAATAAGAATAAACTATTTCGTAAATTAAATATTCAATCTATATGAATTTATCCCATAATTGGGCAAATCAAATTGATCTAAATTAATTAGCTATTATTATTATCTATTTTAAGAAGATTATGGATCAATTTTGGATAATACCGTAAGTCAAATTTGAAAGAAAAAATATTGTCATGAATAGGTAAATTGTCACGACCCAAACCATCGTGATTGACATTCACACTAACCCTCCGGTGGGAGAACCACTACTACAACTCAAACCAAGTAACTAAACCAAAAACTAAAGCATTTAAGGATACAAAAACAGGAATAATAGCTAAAACTGAAGTTCCCATAAACTTCCAAAAGATCTAACAACTAACAATGCGGAAAATACACCTAGAACCTGAAAGTCAATGTACCAAAACATCTAAAGTTCAACAAGTCTAAACAAGAAGGGTCACAACCCCAAACTAATGAACTAATCAACTAACTAGAAAAGTCTAAGTCCGAAAGGTGGACATAGATGAAAGGAGAACTCATGGCAGCCTAGAAGAACTGGCTCACCCTTGAATTCGAAACGACGATCACTAATCTTCTAAGCGAGGTCTGTCAATAGCCGTTTGAAGATGCCCTGTACTCAACAAAGAAAGAGCAAGTGCAGTATCAGTACACAACCACAGTGTACTGGTAGGATCACACGGCTATCCCACTAAGTTCAACATATATTAATAATAAAACAATATAATCACATGCATATATCGAACATATACAATATTATCAACATTTACGAACAATGAACAACTTCACATTTCTCAAGATACACAATTATGACAAGTCATTGATCCTCTCATGGAACCCAAACCCAAACAGTTAGCATACCAGAACGTGGTACCCGATCCAATATTTATGCCGGAACGTGGCAACCGATCCCATAATTATGCCGGAACGTGGTAACCGATCCAAGTTCGTGTGTCGGAACGCAACACCCGATCCATTCAACAAGCCACAATCACAATCACAAAGTACATTCTCATAATCATACAATCAAGTCATGATTCATGACATTCATCAATTATATATCCTCATTTACAACAAGTGTGATCAATAATGCAACATCCGCATACATACATGTATCATAATGAAGCAAGACAAACATACATCACACAATCATAGAATCAAAACCATCACCTACCTCGAAAAAGGCTTGAAACCCTAAGAACTTGATCCTTCCCTTTTCAGATTTGTTTCGCTTGTTCTTGGTCTACAAACAATCATAATAACACGAAAATCAATAAACAATCACTAATTACCCGAATGGCTAACAATTCTATGAACCCTAGATCATACCCATGATCCCAAGTATCCAAAATAGGGTTGTTTCCACCATAGATTCTAGATCAAAACCCTCCCGATCGATAATTACCCATTAGATTACGTTCTACGAATCAAAAAATAGATTCGGGGAGTTAAATTCTTACCTTTAGCCTCAAGAATGGTGGAAAATATCAAGAATCGCCTGGGTTTCGTTACTTAGCTCTAAAAACCAAAAAGTGCAGAATAAAGACATTTTGGAGTTTATTTACGACATTAAGTCGCGTCAGACCCGCCACAGCGGTCCTCACCCCGCTACAGCACCCCACCCTAGCGGCAGAAATTCCTCTCCAGCAGCATGCACAAAACCAGTGAGCTATTTTAATAATTCTAAGACCCCTATTTTACAACACAACACTCAGAAAATACCGTTCACGTTAAGATCAATTTCGGGAGTTCTACTCAACCAAATTCAATTCTGTAAAGTTGTACGGATTCCTTAACGACTTATCTAACTACTCATGTAATCAAAATCAGAATTAAATCAACCGATTGTTACCAGATTTCCCTTCACCTTAATGACTTCGATTTCGTCCAAATCTGGACTAGGTTAGGAAATTCCAAGTTACTATGACAAAGTTTTTTTACCCAATTTTTTCCCCGTAAACTTTTCTATAACGACGGAACCTGATCGTTACAATAGATACCAATTTACCCATCACTCATCCCCGAGTGACAACTTAGGAAAAATAGGCTAAAGAAAGAATGAAGTAGCCCTGAATCGACGAACAATTGGGGATACTTGTCTCGCATGTCCCTCTCGGTTTCCCAAGTAGCTTTCTCAACTGGACGATGCTTCCATTAAACTTTCACGGACTTAATCTCCTTGGTCCTCAGCTTACGCACATAACGATCAAGAATTGCAATCGGTTCCTTCTCATATTGGATGTCTTTGTCTAACACAATTGAGTCCTATTTTCTTATGTAATCCCCATCACCATGATATCTCTTCAATATGGATATATGAAATACCGGATGAACTCCCGATAGGTTAGGGGGTAAAGCCAATCTATACGCTACCGGTCCTACGCATTCAAGAACCTCAAAGGGACCAATGTATAACGAACTTAGCTTACCTTTCTTGTCAAATCTCATCACCCCTTTCATGGGTGATACCTTAAGAAGAACATTCTCACCAGTTTGAAACGCCATGTCTCTTACCTTATGATCCGCATACTTCTTCTGTCTATTCTGGGCAGCTAAAAGCTTAACTTGAATACTCCTCACCTTATCTTGAGCATCCTTCACTAAATCTACCCCTAATGGTTTCACATCTCCAGCATCGAACCATCCTATGGGTGATCTACATCCCCTCTCATAGAGTACCTCAAATGGTGCCATATCAGCTGGAGTGATAACTATTATGATAAGAGAATTCACACAAAGGTAAGAACTTATCCCAATGCCCTCCAAAATCAATCACACATGCCCTAAACATGTCTTCTAACACTTGAATAGTCCTCTCTGACTGCCCGTCTGTCTGTGGATGGAAGGTTGTACTAAAAGTGAGTTGTGTGCCCAATTCATCATGTAATTTTCTCTAAAACTTGGATGTGAATTGGGTACCACGGTCTGAGATGATAGAGAGGGGCAACCCATGCAACCTAACTATCTATTTCACATAAACTTTAGCCAATTGTTCAGCATTATAATCTATTCTTATCGGAATAAAATGGGCTGACTTAGTCAATCTATCAACCACTACCCAAATAGAATCAAACTTCCCTAAAGTCTTGGGAAGACCAACCACAAAATCCATGGCTATCCTTTCCCACTTCCATTCCAGAATTGGCATTCTTTGAAGCAAACCTGCACGCCTGTGGTTTTCATACTTCACTTGTTGGCAATTTTGACGCTTGGCCACAAACTCTGATATAGCCTTCTTTATGCCCGGCCACCAATAAATTCGCTTCAAATCTCGATACATCTTGGTCACACCCGGATGAATAGAATATTGCGAGCCATGGGATTCTGTCAATAATTTCTGAATCAAGTCATCAACTCGAGGAACACAAATTCTTCCTTTAAAACTGAGCACACCTTCCGCATCAAGAGTGGTCTCCTGTGCCTTACCATCGCAGTCTTCTTCTTAAGTTCATTCAAATTCTCATCCTCAAATTGTTTGGCCTTGTTCTCCTCAATGAACGTGTCCCTTACTTCAATACTAGCTAACACCCCACCTCTTTCTGAGATGTCCAACTGCATGAACTTAGACTCTAAGGTCTGAATTTCCTTAGCCAAAGGTCGCTTGGATACACTCAAGCAAGCTAAACTACCCATACTCACCGCTCTTCGACTCAACGCGTCTGCCACCACATTAGCCTTGCCCGGATGGTATTGAATGGTCACATCATAATCCTTGAGTAACTCCATCCACCTTCTCTGTCTCAAATTCAGATCCTTTTGAGTGAACACATGCTGCAAACTACGATGATCAGTAAACACTTCACACTTAATACCATAGAGGTAATGCCGCCAGATCTTAAGACCAAACACTACCGCTGCCAACTCCAAATCATGTGTTGGATAATTCCTCTCATGCACCTTCAATTGATGTGAGGCATAAGCTATAACATTCTTATCCTGCATCAACACATCACCCAAACTAGAATGTGAAGCATCACAATAAATAATAAAATCTTTACCTTCAACCGACAATGCTAGAATAGGCGTGGTGGTCAAAAGAGTCTTGAACTTTTGGAAGCTCTCTTCACATTTTTCAGTCCATTCAAATGGTATCTCCTTTTTGGTCAAATTAGTCAAGTGAGTGGCAATAGAAGAAAAGTTCTTCACAAATTGACGATAGTAGCTAGCGAGCCCCACAAAACTCCTAACTTCCATCACAGAGCTAGGCCGAGCCCAATTCTTAACCGCCTCAATCTTTTGAGGATGTACCATTACCCCTACTTTTGAAACTACATGCCCAAAAATGCAACCAAAGTCAACCAAAATTCACAGTTAGAGAATTAGCATACAACCTTTGTTTCCCAAGAACACCCAAAACAATACGAAGATGGTCGGCATGCTCTTCCTCACTTTTCGAATAGACCAAAATATCATCAATAAAGACTATGAAGAAAGAATTAAGAAATGGCTTGAACACCCCACTCATCAAACTCATAAAAGCCGCATGCGCATTAGTCAAACTAAAGTACATAACTAGGAACTCATAGTGCCCATAGCGAGTTCTAAATGCCGTCTTGGGCACATCCTCATGCCTAATTTTCAACTGATGGTAGCTAGACCTTAGATCAATCTTAGAGAAAACTGATGCACCTTGCAATTGGTCAAAAAGATCATCTATTCGAGGCACATGGTACTTTTTTTGAATAGTGACCCTATTCAATTGCCGGTAATCTATACACATTATCCTACTACTATCCTTTTTCTTAACAAACAAAACTGGAACACCTATGGGGAAGCACTAAGACGAATAAATCCCTTATCAAGAAGCTCTTGGATTTGAGCCTTAAGCTCTCTTAATTCCACCGGAGCCATGCGATATGGAGGGATAGAAATGGGACGAGTACCAAGTTCTAAATTAATGCAGAAGTCTATATCTCTATCTGGAGGCATACCAGACAAGTCATTAGGAAACACTTCTCTAAATTCTGACACCATAGGAATAGACTAAATAGATGGAATCTCAACCTCAACATCCCTAATATGAGCCAAATAAGCCAAACAACCTTGCTCTACCAGTTTACTAGCCCGAATGGAGGATATGATCTTAGCTTGCTTAGGCTTGTACATCCCTTCCCACTTTAATTTTTCCCTTCTCGGAATTTCTAAAGTTATAGACTTAGTATTACAATTAAGAACAACATAATAGGGGGACAACCAAGTCATGCCTAAGATTATATCAAAATCAGTCATATCCACAATCACCAAATCAGCCCAAGTCTGAAAACCCATAAATAAAATAGGACAAGCACGATAGACATGGGTGACTATGACTGACTCTCCAACTGGGGGTAGAAAAATGGATAGAGACATCAAGTATATCACAAATCATAGCAAATTCTGAGGCAAATCGCATGGATACATATGATTAAGTAGAACTCGGATCAAATAACACATTAGCCATCCGGTCACAGACAAGAATAGTACCTATGATAACCACGTCAGACGCCTCTGCCTCATTCTTGCCCGGAAAGGCATAACACTGAGCCCTATCATCTTGATGAGCCACTTCCCTGTCTGGTTGCACGTTACCCCTGCCTGCATTACCATTTCCTCTACATGTACGGCCTCGCTAATTACCTCCTCGCCCACCTTGTGGATGCCCTCGACCATTATTACCATTCCTCGCGGGTACCACTCCTCTAGACTGCTGGTGCACGAAATCTAACACATGTAGGTGGGGACAATATCTCCTCATATGCCCAGGTTCACTATAGTTGTAGCATGTATGATCAAAAGATGGTCTGCTGCCCGCTGAAGGCACGACTCCCTGGCTATCCTGAATCAAATTATGAGATGTAGTTCTTGAGTAGTTACCTATAGAGGCGGGCATAGCGGACCGAATTGGCTTGGCTGCAAGCGTTGGCCTTGCGGACCTCCTGGAATAAGAACCTTGAAAGTTACCCGAGTTCTTTGCCCTTTTTGCCAATACCTTAGCCTGATCGTCTCGCCTCACCCCATCCACTTTCTTAACATAGTTTGTTACCTCATTAAAGCTCCTCCCTGCAGAGGTCATATGAACAGATAAAACCTGCAACTCAAAATTTACTCCCCTATTAAATAAATGGATCCTCTCCTCCTCAATAGTCACCAATTGAGTAGCATATCTAGACAAAGCATGAAACTTCGCCTCATAAGCAACCACATACATACCACCTTGCTCCAAAGCTATAAACTCATCCTTCTTGCGATCCCTCAAAGTCTTAGGCACATACTTCTCTAGAAACAGAGCATGAAATTGGGTCCAAGTAAGTGGAGGTAAAGTTGAAGATCTACATTCCATATAAGCTCTCCACCACTGCTTAGCCTCACATTGAAGTTGAAAGGACACAAACTCAACCCTCTGATGGACAATTCCCAACTTATGAAGCCTCTCATAGCAATCTAAGATAAACTCATAAGCATCCTTATTCTCAGAAACCAAGAAACACATGAGGCTTTAGCTTTAAAAACTTAGTCAACATTTCATGCTCATTACCAGTCATAACAGAACCCAACAAAGGACGGAAGAAAGCATCATTACCTCCCGTTCCACCCATCTTCGGCGCAGTGCTAGCAACAGGGGGATTAGCGGGAGTTTGAGTTGCTTGAACAGAAGGAAGCACTCCAGGACCAACCAACCCTTTCAAGAATGACATGATATGTCGAGCTAACACTGGGTCTATGGGAGGAACATCGGTAGTCTCAGCCTACACCTTTTCCTCTTGTCCCACTTCCTCAACGCTTTCAACCTCGATATCCTCTTTAATTTCTTCGTGATGTACTGGAGGGGACTCATTTTGGGGAATATTTTCAACCGATACCCCATCTCTAGCAGGCGCCACTCTCTAACGGCCTCTACCCATAGCTCTTCCTCTACCCCTACCTCGACCGTGACCTCTCACTGCAGATTCCTCAACTAAAGCATTGACGGGAGCTGATACTTGCGTAATCAAGACACAACTTCCAATTCGAGTGTCTACGATCGTGCAATAGTATAATAACCCAACCAAGGATTGGGTTCGAGTCCCAAGGGAGTGGTGGTGAAAATTAATAAACGAAAGGAGAACTCATGGCAGCCTGGAAGAACTGGCTCACCCTTGAATTCGAAACGATGATAACTGATCTTCTAAGCGAGGTCTGTCAATAGCCGTTTGAAGATGACCTATTCTCAATAAAGAAAGAGCAAGTGCAGTATCGGTACACAACCACAATGTACTGCTAGGATCACATGGCTATCCCACAAAGTGCAACATATATAAATCAATACAACAATATAATCACATGCATATATCGAACATATACAATATTATCAACATTTACGAACAACTTCACATTTCTCAAGATACACAATTATGATAAGTCATTGGTCTTCTCATGGAACCCAAACCCAAATAGTTAGCATATTGGAACCCGATCCAATGTTTATGCCGGAACATGGCAACCGATCCCATAATTATGCTAGAACATGGCAACCGATCCAAGTTAGTGTGTCGGAACGCTACACCCGATCCATTCAACAACCCACAATCACAAAGTACATTATCATAATCATACAATCAAGTCATGATTCATGGCATTCATCAATTATATATCCTCATTTACAACAAGTGTGATCAATAATGCAATAGCCGCATACGTACACGTATCATAATGAAGCACGACAAACATACATCACACAATCATAGAATCACAACCATCACCTACCTTGAAACAATAAGAAACTTGATCCTTCCCTTTCCGGATTCGTTCTGCTTGTTCTTGGTCTACAACCAATCATAATAACACGGGAATCTATAAACAACCACTAATTACTCGAATTGCTAACAATTCTATGAACCCTAGACCATACCCATGATCCCAAGTATCCAAAATAGGGCTGTTTCCACCATAGATTCTAGATCAAAACCCTCCCCCATCGATAATTACCCATTATATTACGTTCTACAGATAAAAAAAATGGATTCGGGGAGTTAACATCTTACCTTTAGCCTCAAGAATGGTGGAAAACTGTCAATAACCACCTGGGGTTCGTTCCTTAGCTCTAAAAATCGAAAAGTGCAAAATAAAGATGTTTTGGGGTTTATTTACGACTTAAGTCGCGTCAGACCCGCCACGGCGGTCCTCACCCCGCTACAACGGCCCCGCCCTGGCGACAGAAATCCTGCCCCAGCGGCTTGCACGGAACCAGTGAGCTATTTTAATAATTCCAAGACCCCCATTTCACAACACACCTTTAAGCAATGACGCTAAAAAATACTGTTCACGCTAAGATCAATTTCGGGAGTTCTATTCACCCGAATTCAATTCTGTAAAGTCGTACGGATTCCTTAACGACTTATGTAACTACTCATGTAATCAAAATCATTATTAAATCACCCGTTTGTTACCAGATTTTCCTACACCTTAATGACTCTGATTTCGTCCAAATCTGGATTAGGTTGGAAAATTCCAAGTTACTACGACAAAGTTTTTCGACCCAAAATTTTTCGACCCAAAATTTTTCCCCGTTGGCTTTTCTATAACGATGGATCCTGGTCGTTACATAAATGGATTCATTTTTTGGAGTACTATAATATAAATATAGCCTAAGATTTTTTCTACTGATAAATATAATATATAGGAAGAAGAAATCGACTTATATTTGCTATATAACATGTAAATAAATATATTTAAAATTTGGGATGTGAAGTTATCAGGATGATGATGAGAAATGTATTATATGTGTGCTTATTACCAATATAATTATACATTATTCCAAATTTCCAATTTTGAAGCTACATAATCGCATACTATTTGTTGTTAGATTCGTTGGGAAGCAAGACAATTGACAATATCAGTTTTTAAATATTTCTTCAAAGTACATCCACAATAATTGTTAAAGTTGAGCTACGTCTTCTTATTCCGTTCTTTGACCTAAAATATAAAATGACTAAAACATAATGTTTTAGGCGATCGATCAATTATTACCAATAATTTTGTATTCATTACCTTTTCAATTCTATTTAGGTGATTCAAGTAAGATTTGATGCTCTTTGCAACTTAAAAGTTTATGGTAAATTTGTGTTATATTTGATATTTGTTCATAATTTTTAGCAACATAACATTATGGTCATCAATTAAAATTGTTTTTGTTGTTGTATGAACATAAAAATTATAAATGTTCTATTCTAGTATTCAAGATGTATCAAGAAGTGCTAAGATACTTGCTTTGCTAATCACCATAAAAAATGCGCAACAAAAATTCACAAACTAAAAAATCTCGCTCATTGATGTATGTACTAATTTAAATTTAAAATAAATTATATAATAAATGTATAATATATATTCAAGCATAGTAATTGCTTTCGTTAATATTATTCCGCGC